>OX377619.1:138174752-138450729 GCA_947397865.1 Polietes domitor
ATGTCATACTGTTATACTCAGTGGGTTAAATGTGAAGTAAAAACTGAAATATGGGGTTATTTGCATCGTAAACACATTCTAGTTATACACTCCACGAGAGTATTATGTCTTTGTGCATTTGTTTGTAACACCCAAAAGGAAACGATATAGACCCATTGTTAATTATACCGATCGACTTAGAATCACTTTTTGAATCGATTTAGCAATGTCCGTCCGTCTGTCTGTCTGTCTGTCTGTCCATCTATTTTTGTAATCACGATACAGGTCGCAATTGTAGACAGAAACAAATGAAACTTTGCACAACGAAGTTTTTTCGGGACAAGGACGAACGCTATTTAATTTGAAGAAAATCAGTTCAGATTTAGATATAGCCGCCATACGAATTTCACTCCCGATTTGACTCATTTCACTCTAGATACCACATATTACAACAGATTTTCTTTAAAATTGGCAAAACATCTTATATTTTAACTAGGAACATCTATGGTGAAAATAGGTCAAATCGGTTCAGATTTAGATATAGCCCCATACAAATTGAAATGGTTGTTAATGTTAAATTAACATAGATATTTAAAATATATTTAGTAGATGTTCTTCTCTTTCATTTGATACCCATATCGTCATTGTATGAAATGCAAAAGTACGAAACTAAATTATTGAAACATTTACATCCTTTGGAAATAAAAAGTCCTGCAAAAAGACAAACGACCACTAAATAAAAAACTGAGTATGAGTTTTCCTATTAATGACCTATAGTTTCACTTCTATATAATCTTGTTCTTGGGAGGCAAATCATGTCGCACGGATTTATTGTAACATCTTATGTGAAGTTTTCCTCCCAACTTATCCATAGAAAGACCAAAATTTCAGATGTTTTTTTTTTTCAGAAATTAGCTTTTTGTAAGACTAGAATGTGTTTACGATGCAAATAACACCATATTTCAGTTTTTACATTACATTTAACCCACTGAGAACCAACAGTAAGAAAACAATTGTCGGCCCTTAATGGGTTAGAAGTTCTAAAAATTGCAATTGATTATCAAGACCTCTCTAACGAGCCCCTAAAAACATAAATCGAACTAAAAATGTGAAATGGTAAAATTCCACCCTCTATTCTGGGTTAAAATACAAGTTTTGGATATGGTTTGATAAGGCTCGGACCAGATTTTAATTTCTAGCAGGTTTTATCTAAATACCATTTTCGACAATTTTTTTCTTACTGTTGGTTCTCAGTTGGTTAAATGTGATGTAAAAACATATTGCAAATTTTTAAAATGGTTTGATAAGGCTCGGGTCGGATTTTAATTTCTAACGGTTTTTTCTTCGTAAATTTTATTCAAGAAAAACCTGATTTATAGAGGTTATTTTGAACGCGTCCAGCTCACGAACGGACAATGATAAAAGCGAAATATTTTGGGAGAACACATAAAACAAACCAATCTTTCATTTTAGTCGGGAACATCAACAACATTTGTTCCTTCCTCACAAAAGAAGCCACTCTAATATATATATATATCGAATTCCATGATTCTAGCTGCGGCCATTTGTTTGGTACCATTTTTATCCCCTTTTTCCAATTTTACACCCTAAAGAGTACGACTATCTAAAATCTCTTTATTTTACGTGTCTACGTAATTAGAGGGATGTACGCAACGAATTTCATCATTCTAGCTGTATTCGAATTAGAATCACTTTTTGAGTCGATTTAGCGATATCCGTCCATCTGTCCATCTATTCTTGTAATCAAAGTCCAGGTCGCAATTGTTGTTAGAACTAAATGAAACTTTGCACAACGATGTTTTATGGGATAAGGACGAACGCTATTTAATTTGAAGCAAATCGGTTCAGATTTAGATATAGCTCCCATACAAATGTTGATTCCGTTTTTACTTTTTCCGCACTATAAACCACATATTTCAACAGACTTTCCTCCAATTTGGCAAGACACCATATATTTCAACTAGAAACAGCTGTGGTAAAAATAGGATATATCGTTTCAGATTTATATATAGCTTCCATAAAAATGCCTCCTCCGATTTGACTCTTTCCGCTCTAGAAACCACAAACTTTGACAGATTTGCTTCAAATTTGGCAAAACAGCTTATATGGTAAAAATGGTAAAAATAGGATAGATCGGTTCAGATTTATGTGTAGCTCCCATACAAATGTCTCCTCCGATTTGATTCTTGATTATATATATATATATATATATATATATATATATAATCAATCCTGATTATTTTTTGATTACTTGTAATCGTAATCAATTACTAATCGTATAAAAAAGTAATCTAATTACTAATGATTACGATTACTAATCATTACTTAACAGCTCTGATTTCTAGTCCTTGTGAGGGAAAATTTTTTCCCTTTGGGCTGAGTTGGAGTTTGGGTTTCAATCCCAACCGATCTACGACTATAAGACGTATTTATGCAAAATTTGGACCTCCTTGCTCATTTCGTTTAAATGCTAGCATACTTTCAACAGACGGACGGGTTTGACTAGATCGTCTTAGAATTTTATGACGATCAAGAATATATATACTGTATATACAGGGTGGCTGATGAATTTTGCTACATTAAGAAACTCAAATAATTTTTTTTCAGTGTATGGAATTCATTTTTCTTTTATTCATGTTAAAGCTCATTCAATTTTATTAAATATAGCTTAATTAGTTTTAAAAATAATGGAATTTAAATGCCCCCCCTGCTCGTTGATGCATATGCGGCATCTTACCAAAAAGTTGTTCATTACTCTTTGGAGAGTTGAGACAGAAATAGCCGCAATTGTTTCTCGAATGGATTGCCTCAGTTCATTCAAATTTGTTGGTTTTGCTTTGTAGACTTCCTGTTTGCAATATCCCCACAAGAAAAAGTCAGGTGCAGTAAGGTCAAGCGACCTGGGTGGCCAACGGAATGTGGAGTTTCTGGATATCAGCTTATTGGAAAATTTTCGTCGCAATTCTGTCATAACAGGTTGGGCTATGTGAGGAGCTGCACTATCTTGCTGAAACCACACAGAGTTGAAAGAAATTCTCATTCGGCGTAATTCTGGATAGAAAAACTCTCTCAACATGCTCAAGTAACGGTCTCCAGTAACCGTAACGGTGTGACCGTTTTCTTCGAAGAAGTAGGGCCCGACAATGCAGCGTGATGAAACTGCACACCACACTGTGACACGAAGTGGATGCAATTCCGTCTCATGGAGTATCTGTGGGTTGGAAGCACTCCATATTCGACAATTTTGTTTGTTTATGTTGCCGTTTAAATCGAAATGGGCCTCGTCAGACATGAAAAGACAGTTCAACATGTTTCCATCCTCTTCCACCATTTGAAGCATCTTCTGGCAAAATTCCAAGCGAATCGGCAAGTCTGCAGCGTTCAGTTTGTTGGCCATTTGAATTTTATATGGGAATAACTCCAAATCTTTGTGCATAATTGACTGTAATGACTGTCTGCTTATACCCATTTGAGCAGATAAGCTTCTTGTCGAAACACGTGGATTGTTTTGTATGGCAGCAGCTACAGTAGCGATTGTTTCCTCCGTTCGAACTGAAGGGTTTCGATGGTAAGGTCTTCTGTTGACTGTCCCATGCTCGGCAAATTATTTACAAGTCTCATTATGGTCCATCTGCTCGGAGGATTACCGCCAAACGTGCGCCTATACTCTCTTTGAACCGAAACTAAGGACTCCAGTGCGTGATAGCGGCGGACAATCCAAATTCTTGTTTCAGTGTCACAGTTATCCATTTTTGTTAAATGTAAAAGTCAATCCGCAAAATAAAAAAAAAATTAACCAGATTCATTAACTAGAAAAAAAGTTATTCAATTTTTTTTTGGTAGCGGCTTTCATCAGCCACCCTGTATATATATATACTCAGGTCGATATTTCAAGGTGTTACAACCTCCACCATCCTGGAGGTGGAGGGTATAAAAATATTTATCTTGAACATATAGGTCAATACTGTTCTGTTTGCGCGCTGTCAAAAATTATGTACCACACGATTTGTATGAAATTGTGGGGAAAATCTTTAATTGTTTGTTCTGTCGAAAGTTCACACAAAAGTGAACAGGATTAATATGGAAAACGATTGTCCAGGTATATAAACTATAGTTTACCAATGTTTATGTCGTGGTTACATGTTATTGTCCAGTTTTACCGTGTTTTGTTTATATTTTTATTTTTTTTTTCGTGGATCAGCAAAGCAGTGAAAAATCATCAAAATTTTATTTTTTTCTATTGTTCAAACACAAGGTATAAAAACAATAAAAAAATCAAAGAAAAAACCGGTTATGGAAAAATATATTTTTTACAAATTTTTCTGACAACTACAAAAAAAATAAATTTGTCCATAACCTATTTTATCTTGGATTTTTCATTGTTTTTATACTTTGTGTTTATTAGCTAATGAAAAATTATAATTTTGATGATTTTTCACTGTAATTCTGGTTGATTTTATAAAAAAATAATCGAAAAAAAAGACGTAAAAAATAGAAACCATCATTGCACCACTTTCAAACTCACATAGTCGCTTAAAAATAGATCTAAGAACACACTACTTTAAAATTTCATCAAAATGGATTAGTGTAACCATTTCGAAAATCTAAATAAAAAAATTAAAATTGCAAAAACTTAAAAAAATCTAACCATGCGTTAACAAGGTATAAAACATTAAAATCAGTAAAGTATTTCAGGAGTTACAGGCAATGGCAGGAACACAACTTTTTGAAAAAGTGGCATTTTTTCACTGTTAAATCGGTCATAACTAGTGAAAAAAATTATCACTTTTTTATTTCAAAAATAAGTATACAATAGTTTTATGAGAAGAATACATAGACAAGCTTTCAAAACAATCGCAGCTATCGAGGTCAAAAACCGTAACGCTTGACATGGAATTACTCATATATTTTTTTATTGTCCAAAAACAAATATTCAATCGAATTGAATCAACTTTTATAAATCCAAGAGAAATTACCTTTCACGCACATCATCGCTTTTCATAACATTTTAACTCTGTCAGAAGTTGTGGAATATAGTAATGAGTCACCTCTTTTGATTCCCTCCAAACATCACCACCATATTGCGCGGAATCGAGTTTTTGAGTTTTGTATAACAATGAAATTTGGAAATTGGGTATATTTTTGATTGTTAAAGCTAAATCATTGACGTGTATGTAGACTTTAACTATCCACCGTAGGTACTCATAATGGGGTGTTCATGTAAGAGTTCTAGTTTTGTAAATTTCTGCACTGCCCTTCATATGCATGCAGTTGGTTTTCCTCTTTTACAACAAAACAATTCTCCAACAATTGTTGCAAATAAAATAATGAAAACAAAAATAATAAAAAATATTTGTTTTTGAAAAATAAAACTGCAACAAAACTCATTCTGCGAACGTTTATTTATGGAAAAATTATTTTAAGCTCATAAAGTAGAAAAGTAGCAATAGTTCGGCCAAAGGATGCCTGGCAGTTGCAGCCGTTGTACCCGTCGGTGTGGTGGTGGAGTTGGTAGTCATTCAAGAGAGATACCCTCCTTTTGTTCGCATGCATGTGTGTAAATTTCGATGCTTGCATATATCCCAAGCATTCGGGCTAATAATATCAATTGTAGTTGATGGTCAAAAGTCATTTCAACAGCACTAAATTATTATTATCTTCAAGAGGTTGCACAGGATTACACACACATACATACAAATGCATGTGTGCATGTGCCTTCAGACTTATGTATGTATGTAAGAAGTTTTTATGCATTCATTAGAGCGAGCCTCCAGTACAGAATGTGATGGCATATTAAATTCAGCCTATCGTTTGATTCAAATATTTTTAATATTGAAGCACCGTCGCCTCACAACCACAAAGACATTGTTGATATATATTTGATTTATTTCAAATATTTGGTGTGAAACAAACTTATAATTCCATATTCCACGCAGTGGTGTAGGGTATATAAACTACTCAATCTATTCATTTACTAGCCCAAGGTATAAACCTAAAAAATCTTCAGGATTTTAAATTCATTTGTTTTTGGTTTGGGTTGCAGACAACGTGTCTCTTAGGTCCTGCAGGAGTTGAACTACAATATCAACCAAAAGTTCCTGATTACGGGCTTTCCAATAGCCATGGGTAGATGTTATGATAATTTTGCGATGGCAGTCCAAAATTAAGCATCTGACTCATTTGGACCAGAACAGGTCCATTAGAGGTAACATTGACCTTTACGCCCCACATCGGAACCAAGCTGTGCGAATCCCAAAACACTTTATCTTCCTCTAATATTTCGATTATTTAAACAAAATTTTTGCAGATTTCTACTTTGTATCTATATATATATAAGAGTTGCGTTACTGACTGACTTATCATTTACCAGGTGGTACTTTTAGGGGGTAAAATGGGACAAAAAGGGATAAACATCGAACCTTCGTCCTGACTAAACGGCAGTAGATAGAAACATGAAATTCTGTATGTTCCATGCAATGACCATGCAGACGAGCTACAAATAGGAATTTTTCGAAATTTGTATTTTTAAGGGAGGAAAGAGACAAAAAGGGATAAAAATGGTACCAATTTAAGTATTGCAGCATATTCGTGAAAATCGGTGTCTACATTTCTCTGGCAAAGTAGACTTGCAACATATATGGATTATTCGAAATTTTTACTTATAAGGGGTAAGCGGGTCAAAAAGGTATACAAATAGTACCAACTAAAGTATTACAGCTAGAAACGTGAAATTTGGTATGTAAATTCCTCTGACCACATATAAGCGCATTAAAATTGGATTTTTCAAAATTTTCACTTTTAAGGGTTGCGAGGGACAAAAAGGGGAAAAAATGGTGCTAATTTAAGCATTGCAGCTATAGTCGTGACATTTGGCATGTAAATTCCTCTGTCAACGTAGAAGCACAAATATAAATGAATTTTTTTGAAATTTGTACTTATAATATAAATAAAAATAGTACAACTAAAATATTGCTGCTATAGTCGTGAAATTTGCTGTGTAAATTCCTCTGAAAACGTAGACTTGCAACATAAATTGATTTTTCGAAATTTATACTTATATGGGGTGAGCGGGACAAAAAGGGATAAAAATGATACCAACTAAAGTAATGCAGCTATAATCGTGAAATTTGGTGTGTAAATTCCTCTGATAACATTAAGGCGCAAATCTAAATTGATTTTTCGAAATATTAGGGAGAGCGGGATAAAAATAGTACCAACTAAAAAATTACAAATATAGTCGTGAAATTTGGTGTGTAAATTCCTCTGACAACGTAGAATGGATTTTTTCGAAATTTGTTCTTATAAGGTGTGAGCGGGACAAAAAGGGTTAAAATGGTACCAACTAAAGTATTATAGCTAGAATCGGGAAATTTGGTATGTAAATTCCTCTCACTATATAAAAACGTAATATAAATGCATTTTTGTGCTTTTAAGGGCTGAACGGCATAAAAAGGGATAAAAATGGTACCAACTAAAGTATTACAGCTAGAAACGTGAAAGTTGGTATGTAAATTCCTCTGACCACGTAGAAGCGCAGTCAAATTGAGGATTAAGTGCATTTTGGGGAAAGAGGTGCAAATAGTTATAAAGTGGTCGGTTGCATCTAGAAACATGAGGTCGAGGATATAAAAGGCTCTGCGGTTGTAATTTTTTGTTCAAAACTGAGTAGAAAATGATAAAAATTATGCATACGAAAGGTAGTTTAGCTAAAATAGTGCACATCGACAAGCACATTCCTTTGACGGTCTATGAGTGCTATCCAATAGGAGGTTTCCAAATTACCGTTTTAGATTTATCTACATCCACCAAAAGAAAATCAAATAAATACTATCCAAAAGCAGAGACGGATACAACTAATAACAAATAACTGGCTTTTCCGCGTGCGAAGCAGCGGGTACTGCTGGTACACCATAAAGCGATGCCTACTTGATGGGGGTGAAATGGGGCAAAAATGGATTAAAAGTGGTACATATCAAACCACAATAGCTTGAAACACAAAAATCGGTGTGTACATTCCTCTAATTGAGTAGATAGATAATATCAACGTATTTTTCCAAATTCATACTTTTAAGGGGTAAAATAAAGGGTGGTTAAATTGTAAGAGCCGATGTTGAATGTGAACCACACCTAAACGTCAAGTTTTTTCTGCATTTCATTTGACATTTGTCAATTTCAGACTAACTCAATTTGAACCATGGAAATGTACACATTCGAGCAACTCGTTAAAGTTCTTCAGGCTTATTATGAAAATGGGCGTTCAAATCAAAATGCATATCGTGCACTTCGAAGAAAGTTATTCATTCATTCAGTGATGTGGTACATTTTTACCTCAGTGGATTCGTCAATAAGCAGAATTGCCGCATTTGGGCGAATGATAATTCAAGAGTGATTGTCGAAAAAACCAATGCACCCACAAAGAGTGACTGTTTGGTGTGGTTTATGGGTTGGCGGCATCATCGGGCCGTATTTTTTCCAAAATGAGGCCGGTCAGGCAGTTACTGTGAATGGTCTTAGCTATCGTGAGATAATTGGAAGATATGGATGTGGACGATATGTGGTTTCAACAGGACGGTGCCACTTGCCACACAGCGAACGAAACAATGGCTCTTTTGTGCGACAAATTCAATTCAAAGGGATAAAATTGGTACCTAACAAATAGCTGCAGCTAGAGTAACGAAATTCAGAATGTACACTCCTAAGACGTGCAAAATCAAAGAAAATTTTCGAAACTTTTACTTTTGGGGAAACGGAAAGATGGAGGATAAAATTGGTACCTATCAAAACGCTGCAGCTAGAATAATTATACACTCCACGAGAGTATTATGTCTTTGTGCATTTGTTTGTAACACCCAAAAGGAAACAAGTTAGACCCACCGTATTATACCGTATTATACAGATCGGCTTAGAATCACTTTCTGAGTCGATTTAGCAATGTCCGTCTGTCTGTCCGTCTGTCTGTCCGTTTGTCTGTCTGTCCGTCTGTCCATCTATTCTTGTAATCAAATTACAGGTCGCAATTATAGTTCGATCTTAACAAAAATTGGCACAAGTAAGTTTTGTAGGACGAACGCTATTTAATTTGAAGCAAATCGGTTCAGATTTAGATATAGCTCCCATACAAATGTCGCTTCCGATTTGACTTTTTCCGCTCTAGAAACCACATATTGTACTCGATTTTCTTTAAATTTGACAACATCTTATAATCCAACAAAAACACCTTAGGTGAAAGTGGGAAAGATCGGTTCAGATTTTGATATAGCTCCAATACAAACGTTGATCCCAAATGTTTAACCGATTTTGGCTAAAACTATATATATTATATATATTTCACCTATTTCGTTCCAGGTTTCAATATAACCGCATACAAATGTCCTTTCCCATTCCTTTAACATTTTTTGTCAAACACATACATTTACAGGATACAAAAATCCTTCCCCTTTTCTCTATTTTACCGAATTGAATTGTATTCGGATAGAAAGTGGAGTGTATCATAGAGTCGGCCCCGCCCGACTTTAGCCTTTCCTTACTTGTGTATATTTCGCTAAGACTGCGTAGACTCGTAGGGTCAAAATGGTCAAAAAAAGGTTAACATTGAAGCCGACCAAGTGGCAGTAGCTAGAATTGTAAAATTAGGTGTGTACCTTCCATTATGAACGCGAAAGATAATGAATTTTTGAAATTCGTACTTTTAGGATAAAAAAGGAACGAAATTCGATATGTATGTATGCCGACTTACTGTGTGGAAGGTTGGAATTGAAAATGGGCGGAAGAAAAAACATTCTTCCCTAAGAACGAATGAAAATACCCACAATAATATCCAATATGTGCGGTATTATGTACATTTCTTTGAAAATTGCTGTCATTCCGAAGAATTTTTTGATAGTGATAGTTTTTTTGATAGTCAATAACAATCAATCAATAAAACATTTCTGTAGACACGCCCAACAAGTGGTCTTTAAAATTAATTAATTAATTTTAATTCAAAATTATAATAATGAAACATCACAGTTTATTTAAAAATATTGCTATTAGCAAAAATGTCAAAATTTTCCTAATATTTCACTGCACTTATACGTGAAGACGACAGCCTCTAATCTGCCGGTAATACTGTGGAATACAATCCATGCTGATGGGTATATCACAATCGGCCCGGTCGAATCTTTTTGCAATAATTTCAACTTGTGACATGGCAGAGATGACCAATTTTGGAAGGTCACCGCCAGTAGCCCCCAGGATAAAAAATCACCAAGTAGCTAGGGATAAAAAAAATTGCAAATCGTTTTTTCAAGATATGTTTTTCTGTTCAAAAGATACAGAATGAATTACAAAAACCCTGTTTGCGTCCACTGTGCATCCGTCAATTGTCAGATGAGGCTTTCTATGATTCCTGCAAACAATTATCGTTTTCGAAAAAATCAATGTTTTCTCTATTTTGTCTCTAAACCACTGTTTATGTGTGAAAGTTAAATTTGCAATATGTGTAGCCATCATAATTACCTTTAATTGAACATATACGTGTGATCGGTGTATATTTTCAAAATGAGAAGGGAAATATTAAAAGTGTCTTTAACGAAATTTGAATTTTATTAAATAAAACAAGTAAGGAAGGTTAAAGTCGGGCGTGTCAACCTGTGATGTAGGGTATAAAAAGGTCGTTACATATGAACTGGATGACGTACGATGTAGCTATAAGAGGATAATATTCTATAAATTTCATACTTATATTCGTATTTGTAAGAAAATTTGAAGGCAAACTTTGAATGGATGCTATATATAAATCTGAACCAATCTGATCTATATATTTTTACCAGAGCAGTTTCTATTTGAAATATATGACGTTTTGCCAAATTCGAAGAAAATCTGTTGAAATATGTTGTTTCTAGAGCGGAAGGATCGGGAGCAAAATTTGTGTGGGAGCTATATCTAAATCTGATCCGATTTTCTTCAAATTAAATAGTGTTCGTCCATATCACATAAAACTTCGTTGTGCAAAGTTTCATTTAGTGCAAACAACAATTGCGACCTGAACTTTGATTACAAGCAGGGTTGTCAGATTTGTTTGTGCCTCTATCGCCAAATCAAGTGACAGAAATCGCCAGAAGCGAACGTCTTAATTTTTTGTTAAATTTTGTATTTGGATTATGTTTAAGAAAATATTTTTTTTTGTATTAAAAGTATAATATTCTCTAGTATAAACTAGTAACTAGAAAATTTGTATCGGGGCTATATCCAAACATGGAATAAAGTGACTAACTTACAAATAAGTTCTTCCAGTTCAAATATAACGTGTTATGCTCACTTCAAAGAAATTCGGTGAAAATTCGTGGTTTCTGAGACAGGGAGCGAAATTTATATTGGAGCTATATGTAAATACGATCTGACCCATTTTATCCATGGGTGTTTTTAGTTGAAATACAAGATATTTTGAAAGATTTGAAAAAGATCTGTTAATATATGTGGTTTATAGAGTGGAAAAAGAGAAATCGGGAGTGAAATTTGTGTGGCAGCTATATATAAATCCGAACCGATCTGACCCATTTGCACCATGGCTGTTTATAGAACAAACATAAGATATTTCGTCTAATTTGAAGAGGATCTGTTAAAATATGTGTTTCTTAGAGCAGATAAAGTCAAATCGGGAGCGAAATTTTAATGGGAGCTATATATAAATCTGAACCGATCTGACCTATTTTCACCACAGGTGTTCCTAGTTTAAATATAAGATGTTTTGCCAATTTTTAAAAAAATCTGTTGTTATATGTGGTATCTAGAGTGAAAAGAGTCAAATCGGGAGTAAAATTCGTATGGGGGCTATCTAAATCTGAACCGATTTTCTTCAAATTAAATAGCGTTCGTCCTTATCACGAAAAACTTGGTTGTTCAAAGTTTCAATTGGTTCTGTCTACAATTGCGACCTGTATCGTGATTACAAGAATAGATGGACGGACAGACAGACGGACATTGCTAAATCAATTCAAAAAGTGATTCTATGTCCATCGGTACAATTAACAATGGGTCCATCTCTCTTCCTTTTGGGCGTTACAAACAAATGCACAAAGACATAATACTCTCGTGGAGTGTATAAATATTTTAAATATTGGTAAATTATATAGCATTGTAAAATCAAGTACTACATTTCAAGATGCTAAAACTAAGTACATAAATTAATACTGTTATGATTGAAGTATAATCTCATCTGCTTCACTTTTTTCTGAAACTTCATACATTATATTGGAATTGAATCTTTTCAACATTTCATGAGTTGGTGTGAAAGAATTACAACAAATTTTATTGGCATTCATGATATTTATTATTCTTAAAAGAGCGTCTATAAGCTCAAATTGGACCTTATTCCGTAACCTAGTTTTGGCATAATCTAGTTATAATTCTTTAATGTGATATGTACCTGCTGCATCTTGATAATCAAAAGCTTTTGGCCAAAAATCAAGTGCATTTGTTGGAATTTCATCATTAAAATAATCTGTCCAATTTATAAACCGTAATTTCCCCCACTGAGTTTCATACACATCTAACGGTACGGTATGGACCCAATCATAAACTTTTTTAAGACTTCTCGGTCAACCGTAAATTCTGTTTGGGATAATGAAAGCACGCATAACATTCATATTTTCTGGCAATCATTTAATCATCTCTTTTAAAAGCTCTTTTAAATATGCAAAACAATTATTTTATTTCTTCTATATCCATTTGTACGAAGCCTAATTCGACTTCAAAATCCGATCCAAAATATATAGCGTCTAGAGACGCTATATGTAAATATGATAGAGCTTAGTTCAACTAAAAAATAATTTTATCCCATGTTCACACGTACAAAATTTTTGCGCAAATCTGGTACAATTTGTAATATGTTTCTCGATAAAATACCAAAATTGTGAATTTTGTATTTACGATCCCATATAAAACGAAAAAAATCGCTGGCGATTTTTGGCGAGAAATCGGCATATCTGAGAACCCTGATTACAAGAATAGATGGAAAGACGGACGGACTAAATCGACTCAGAAAGTGATTCTAAGTCGATCGGTATAATAAGCGATGGGTCTATCTCGTTTCCTGCAATACCGGGTTTTTCGAAAACCGTGATTTAAAAAACCCCGTCTGCCCGGTTTTCTTTTTTATAAAAAACCGTTCGGACCGGGTTTTTTTTGAAACAGTAAAAAACGGTAAAATTAATTATTATAGGATAATTCCACAAATTGTTGACCCATTGTGCATACTCCTTATTGGAGATAGGACAATTCGTACGTCATAATCAGATACACTGAAATCTTTCGAAATTGACTCCAAATTCCTGTCTGAATTAGGGACATTTTGGTCTATTACCAAAAATTCATTTGGGGATTTTTTAATAATGTATCAAACCATCATTACTTTGCTGAAATAGGAAATCATTTTGAAAATCAGCTATAATTTCAGGACTCTGTGATTCTGATATCTTTTAGAGAATGAAATAAGCTAAAATATATAAAAATGAATCACATGCTTATTTTTTAGACACTTTGAAAAAAGTTTTTAGTTAAAGTTTTTTAGTTAATTTGCGGTCCCTAATAAACGACGTTCTATGATGCTTGTGATAACATAAAAAGTGTCATATTATAAACAAATTAGCGCCGAAAAAGAGACTTTTTGCACTATGAAAAGCCGGTTGAGACCGACATAAAACAACTCGGGATTCCCGGTTTTCCAAAAATCACGGTCGGTCTCAGATGAAAATCCCGGTTGCCCCGGTTTTCGGTCTTGGTCACTCTAGTGTTAGTATAGTATTATTTCTATACTATTCAAGAATTTTACAAAATACATTGCCTAGGGTCTACGCATGTTCGACCACACCAACTCTGATATTCCCTCGTACTCTTCTTCATTCACACACACCGCCTGTAATTGTGTTCATATGATACTTACATCAAGAGTGGAAATTTCTGCTAAATGCAGCCGAAGTGAATAGGAAAATTTGTAAAATTCGTTTCGTTTTATTTTTTCCTTTGGAATGGTTTGGTTTTATATTTACTTAAATAACAATTGTTTGAACTCTTTCCTCACCGAACGTAAATATATTCTCATATCCGAACTTCTTCCACTGCCACAAAAGTTTGTAACATGTAAAATAATTTCCTTTCATTGGAGAAAATATGTGTTTGTGTTTTGTTGAGAGTTAAGTGAAATGTAAAAAAATTAAAACAAACCAAAACGCAATCCATTGCATATCGTCGTAAGGATCATCATACCGTAAAAATGTGGTGGAGGAGGATGCCCGGACTGGGCAAATATGCACAATCCATTACTTCTTAAGACAGCCACCAAAAGACTGTATAGACCACATACTCCTCACATTTGTTTTTTTATCGATACATGAGTGGATGATCAGTGTGTAATGTTACTGAAAGCAGCGTGAACAAAATCAAACGCAAGAGGAATTTATCATCTGGCGACTTTCTTATATTCCTAAGTTAAATACAAGTAAAAAGGAGTTAAAGCGTAAGCTTGTATACCACCAAGAAGTGCATTCCACAGTATTACCGGCTGGTTAGACTTCACGTAGACGTGCAGTAACATGTTCCGAAAATTTTGATAGTTTTTGCTAATTGCGATATTTATTAAACAAATTGTGACATGCTGTTATTATAATACGATGATCGCAACTGCTCTTTGTTTGCAACCAACTAAATATTAGCATTGTAGTCTTTATAAGTTTTAATGTTCGTTTTCTATTATTCTATTATACCTTGAATTTATCCAAGGACGAAGGTGAATTAGAGGGACCGCACATTAGTAAGAACCCATATAATCGTCCCAGCAGACTTGGATGTGTGGAAATGTACTGCGATATTTTATAGGATTGATGTCATCGAAATGAATATCAATTCAATTGGAATCTCGATGATTCCATGGACCTTAAAATCATGTATTTTTAGTAGAGATTAGTGCAGGGTTTAAACTTCCACCAACTGTAGTTCAGAGATACAAGCCGACCGATTTTAAGCCGACAAGCCGCCGCCGATTTCATCAGCTCAAATCGACTTCAACCATGCCGCCGTGATTTGACGGAGTTCTAACTCAGTCAAATCTTACTAGCAACACAGACAACCCACTTAAAATTACAAAAGAAAATATAAATGTCGACTTAGACAACCTACTGCTGTGAAATATATTGATCTTTCTTTGAATTTGGTATCCCACTATATGATGACGGCTATAGAAAATTGAATGATTGTATTTTGATTTGAAAGTCGCATTTATATAAGTCAATTCCAGTACGTGTGGCCATGTGCTCCTATTAATAACAATGAACAACTGCTCCACTATTGTGCTTCTTTAGTGTGTCATAGTAGCTAGAATATTATTATTCTTTGGAAGGATTATGATATTCAAGCCTCACATGAAAAGCTGTAATGCAAATATATTTATTAAATTCATCCATATTATAAATTTTGGGAATGGATCCCCACCCCAAAAATAAATGTATGGGATAACAATTATGGTGTCCAACCGCGATTAATCGAATAATTTTTGTGAAATATAATAAAAAATCATGATTTTCGAATAACGAACAATTCGATAATAATTTTTGTGAAATATAATAAAAAATCATGATTTTCGAATAACGAACAATTCGAATAAATTGTCCCAAATAATCGAATAATCGATATTATAAGTTTTGCCTTAAAAATTAATGAAATCGTCGTATGCTTTGTATGATAAATTGATTTTGAATAGCCAGTTTGCTCCATTTAGGTAAAAAACTTTGAAACACCAAATACAAAACCACAATTTTTTGGATTTTTGATTTGTATTAAAATAACAATTTATCCGACTTAATTTAAAAATAGCAAAAACTGGCCAATAGCTTCGGAATTATTTAAAATTTAAAGAATAGTAATTTCATAGAAGAGTAAATTCATAGAAAAATTGAGGTTAACACCGCGATAATAAAGTCAGTTCTGTTATAAATCATATGATCCATATTCGAAAAAAGTCAATGGATAACTTCTGTTCCATTCTTCCTTCATTTCATTTTTTACAACTTCTAATGAATTTCGAATTTGATATTACAATTTTTAAATAAAATCAGATACGTAATAAACGTTCAATATATAGTTGAACTGCCCGTAAACTGGCGTGTCTTGTCTATATAACTTGTTGATGAACCATCATATGATCAGCCTACATCTCGAAATAAAAACACATCACTGGTGTTGATGGTAACGCCATCACTGCCATTCTTGGGTTTCTGGTTTCTTTAGTTGTCAACTCACATTGTATTGAGACAGATGGCAGTCCCTGCCAAATAAATAAATTATTATAAAGTGCAATTTGTTTTGTTTTTTAACTTGTCTCCTCTAGACTCCGTCTAGGGGAGACCAACAGGGCCACCAAACTGGTAGGAATCTGTTCATAACTCTTATTAATTATATTTTATTTAAGTGGACAATTGTTCGGTTAATCGAATAACTCTTGACTTCATTATTCGATTAATTGGAAATTTTTTGTTTTCAAATAAACGATAAATCGAATAACATAAAAGTCCGAATAATTGGATATTAAATTATGGGAACTTTGGGTAATAGAAACGAATATTGAATTATTTGCCAAAAAATAAAAGAAAATTGTTCCTTCCGTTTTCCCAAAATTGTCAAATATATAGGGGTAATCGAATGACAGAACGAGCCGGCAAATCAGCTGAAAGCCGCCGACGCCGACCCATTTTGAACAGCGCCGCCGCCGCCGATAATTGTGGTTCGGCTTGTAACTCTGATGTAGTTATTCCTTACAGTTTTCTGCTTAGTTTAGTTCCTTTTCGATAACTTATATTTTTCAGACTTGATATCGAATTTTTCAAAATCCAATCAATGCTTTTAGAATATCTGAGAACTGATCCGAACTCTAATTTTCCAGAACCAATTCGCCGACTACCAAATATATAGGTATTAATAAATGTGAAAAATCCAAACGAAAGGTTGTAAACAGTTCAACAAATCTATTGAGTTTAGTCTGAGACAACTATTCAAAGGTCAAATTAGTTATCGCAACTATTCGATTACTACAACAGGCATGGGCAGTAATTAGTTGCGATCATCGAGCTCGTACTGTATGTAATTCGAATTAATTAATTAATTTTAAAGACCATGTTCACTTATAGGGCGAGTCTACAAATATGTTTTCAATAGCGTATATATATATAAATAATATATAAATAATACTTCAATTTGTTTAATGAACAAATATGCAATCAACTCATTTATATACAGTTTATAATAATGAAATATTGGACCGAATTCTCCACGACGGCAAGATAAAACATTTTGAATATCAAACGTTAATATATCAACTCCACTTTCTTCATCCAAAACTGTTTGCTCTCACATCACGACCTCATCATCTCGTTCTTCTATCATTTTCTTCGTCCAAATGTTCTCTTTTTCATCCTCAGTAAAAGTTTCTCGATGTGGTATATAGATCAATATATCAAACATTTGCAAGCATTGATAAAACAACAAATTACTATAAAATCTAAAATAGATTTGGTTTCGGGGACTAAATTTTTACAGTTTTTTTTTAGTTGTTGTTTGTGTTTTCTACTTTTGTCCACACAACTTTGGATTGTTGGTGTAAACAAGGCACTTCCAACATAAAAATATGCGCTGAATCCTTTGGACTTGCGAAGGTTAAGTAATTAAATCTTTCAAAAAGTCAAATTCTTTTAAACGTGAACTCGGCCAGGAAATTGTCCGCAAGTTTTCTATGTAGAGATCAACTTTCAGAATTAGACATACAATTTTATAGATTTAGTCCCATTTTCACCATCTCTGGTTAGAGATAATTAACAGTTTTAGATTTCAAACTGCCTGGTTACTTCTAACTGTATGTTAACCAGACTTGGTGAATGTGAAAAAAATATCATTCCTAAATTTGAGTAAAATCCATGCAGCAATTTAGTTCAACAATTTTGTAAAAAATTCCTTAAAAGTAGGAACATTAACAAAGCATGAGTAAAGTTTCCTTATTGCAAAGTCATATCAAAAAGTTCATTTACTAGAAATAGGGTAGTAAATTAACTTAAAAACATATCATACATACTTGTGTGGAAGAAAATTTCTAAGTAAGAAAAATATTAAAAAAATTTTTGTATGGAAAAAATCCATTTAGAAAATTTTAACTAAAGGGGTTTTTCTTAAAATTAAGTTAATGTGTATATGAAATTCTTGAATATTAATCTTAGAAGCAATTATCGTTCGTTTGCAGAGACTTATTTCTTAAATAATTCAGGTATTATTCTAAACAACTGCAGTCGCCTATCTTGCCTTCGCTGCAAGCATGGAGTATTAGCTCAACTCTTTATTTCAGAGGTATCATGAAACTTTTGAGAAATATTTCATGTTGCCATTTTTTGTACTACACCATTTCATTTGAAAATTGGGAAAATTTCAATTGAAATTGAGAAATTTCATTTGAAATTGAGATTTTCCATTAGAATTTGAAAAAAATCCAATTGAAATTGAAAATTTCAATTTCAAATTGCGAAAATTCCATTTGAAATTGGAAATTTCCATTTCATATTGAGAAAATTCCAATTGAAATTAAGAATTTCCATTTAAAATTAAGAAAATTCCAATTGAAAATGACAATTTACATTTCTAATTGAGAATTACATTACATGATTACGAGTATATACACATTCCCTGTGTATATACCTCGCTTTTATTACTAAACCCAGCTGTTTCATGGGAACAATTTTATTTGTGTACTTGATTGTTAAAAATTAAAATGGGGCTATTTGTAAGTGCGCTACATTAAAAAATGGTTCCATATAGATCACTTTCAAAGTAGGTATTCTTAGTTGAAATATGACATGATATGCAAAGTTATATCGAGATCCGATGCACGATGTGGGCCGTAGATATGTAATAGAGTAGAATGGGGGCCCAATTTGTATGGAGGTTATACCAAAATATGGACCTATATATTTGACTTTAATCTGCAAAATTTGAAAAACTTCCGATGTAAAATGTGGGTCCTAGAGAGGTAATAATTAAAATGTAGGCCCCTTTTGTAAGGCCGCTACTTTAAAAAGTGGGCCGTTTTAGATCACTTTCAAAGAAGGTATTGTTTATTTAAATATAAAATTATCTGCAAAATTTTATCAAGATCCTATGTAAGATGAGGGTTCAAGAGCGATAATAGTGTAAACTGGGGGCCATTTCTATGGGGGCTATACCAAAACATAGACCTATATAGCTGGCTTTCAAAATACGCGTTTCTAGTATAAATGTAACATTGTTTGAAAATTTGATCAAGAGCCGACGTAAAATGTGAATTTTAAAGCAGTAATATTGTAAATTGGAGGTACATTTGTATGAGGGCTATATCAAAATAAGGACCTATGTGGCCTACTTTCCTTTGAGCTATTTATAGTTCAAATATAACACGATCCTAAAAATTTGGTCATGATGCCATGTAAAATGTGTATTCTAGGGCAGTAATAGTGTAAATTATAAGGATATTTGAATGGTGGCTATATCTAAATCTGAACCGATTTTCTCCAAATTCAATACCAATCGTCCTTGGCCAAAAAAAAGTAACTTCAGCCAAATTTCATTATAATCGGACCACAATTGCGACCTGTAGAGTGCGAACAAGCTTAGATGGACAGCAGACGGACAGACAGACATCGTTAAATCGATTCAAATGGTGATTCTAAGCCGATCCGTGTACTTAAAGGTGGGCCTAGCTCAATTATTTCTTGGTGTTACAAACATTCGGCGGAAAACTAACTTATAATACCCTAGTCCACGAAGTGGTGTAGGGTATAAATATATATTTATATAATTTAGAATATTCTTATTGAAATTGATAAAATTCAGAAATTTATATTTTCACCCAGAAAAAAGATTGTTGAATTGTCGTCTACAATAAACAGTTTCAAAAGCTGCAACATTTATATATTGTATGCAATACTCTGTGGTCTTACATTTGGTGATTTGAGATCCCTCTTAAACTTGGATCAAATTATGTAGTACGATATCATAATCAAGTGGCAGTTTTCAAAGAATTGTTCCAGTCAGATAATTCCGTTATTGTATACCATAAAAGAATTTAATTTAAATTACTCTATGTACATTCAATAAACAAACAACACATATGCATTTTTTAGTTAAATTGAACTTATTCTAAGTTCACTTTTATCCTCGTATCAAGTAGAATTTTCCTCATTTTAAGTAAAAATTTACAGGTTGTGAGAAAAAAACAGCAAAATTGTCCTCAGTTCAAGTAAATATTTTCTTGATTTGAGTAAAAATTAACTTAGTTTTAGGAAAATTTCGGCAAAATTTTACTTAGATTTAGTAAAAATTTAGTTGATATGAGTAAAATTTTATTTAGTTTTAGGAAAATGTATTAAAAATTTACTTGGTTTTAGGAAAAACTTATTTAGATTTAGGAAAATTTTAGTAAAATTTTACTTAGATTTAGTAAGTGTACTTGATTTGAGGAAAAACTTACTGGATTTTTCGTCAGTTTAAGTAAATATTTACTTGGTTTGAGGAAAATTTAACTACTTTCAAGGAATAATTTGAACTTGCTAAGAGGAAATATTGCTTTACAGCTATACGAAGTTCAATTTTCCTAAATTTTTGTTCATTGGGGGGTTCTTATTAAAGGGTTCTCTTTTTTCTGAGTGCACTATTATATATTAACCCTATATTGTTAAGGCATGGCAAATTTTATATAATTCTTGGAAGTCGTGTGGTCGAACGGGTGTTTCCAAACCCCTGATTTATTCAGTTTGATAGAATGATATAAAAAGTGAATGGTTGTTTCAAAAGAACTGAAAATAGTTTGCTACAATAAGAAACAAATTGCCTGCGAAAAAGTTCAAAGGGTTGTCTCCAATTAATATCAAACAATTTTCTGTTTTGAATGTAATACATTCGGTGAACACTTACATCTTACGAAGGAAGATTTCAGTATTTTCAGTATTGAAAATGTAGCTTCCAAAGTTTCTCATATGGAATCTATTTCGAGTTGTCATCGCTCTGTGTTGCCCTTTCATTCAAAGTGTGGCCAAATGTGTAGAATGAATTACAACGACGACTCGTCCTCTCCAAATTGTGTTTAATATCTCAGATGTCATTTAGAAGTTCCCATACCTTCTAGAACACCTTAATTATCATTGGAACAATTACTGGCACATTCATATTCACACACACACACACATATATATTCACTTTACTAAATCATTTGACTAATCTCTACTGAGAATATATATCCTGTACATATCTTTTCCCTCCACCACATTCCTTTTTTTGGTTCGTTCGTTCATCTTAAGCTTATCGCCGTCACCAGTCGCCGCAGCGACTACGGAAATAAACGCATATTTTCTTGATATCAAAAGCCCACGAAGCTCGGGAAAAACTAAGTGAAATATTTCCATTTATTGTCTTCGTTCTTTTTTTGCGAAATGAATATTCAAACTCATGGAATAATTAAAAGACGACACCCCGACGTCCCAGGCCGAGACTCTCGGCAATCTTTGCGCTTCGCTACGAAGTGTTCGTTCTATATGAGTATTTATTACATTAATAGTTCGACGATAATCCTTTTTGCGACGATAAAACAAACAAAAACACAAACAAACGAATGCACGAGCCACGATGAAGGACTAACGAAGGATGCACAGGCATTATTTGGAGGCGACAATTAAGCACTTGTTTTCAGCTGGTAGCTATATGCCTTCCTTATCTGGCCTAACAACAACTATATATATTACTAATCGGACGCGTTTCCTCGTGCACAGTCTTTAGGAAGAGTAATTATGGTGACGCTACCGGAATGGGGCTCAAACGCGAACATTAGTTTTTGTACAGCGCTCACATATTTATTGCCTGCAATTAGTGAGAGCACCTTCCAAATGAAACACAATTTAACGCACCGGTGAGTAGAGCTCTCTCCGTCCCCCATCCTTCTCCGGCATGCATTTGCATTTAACGCCATACGCCGGTCCACTTTATTTATGGCTCACTGATAAGATTATCGGACATAACTGCAAATTATTACTTCTTTAATTTAGAATAAAAGTTTTCGCAAAAGGATAACTTACACCGGAAGCCAGCCGTGATAAGAGTAGTGGTGGGTGGAATGTAGTTGTTGTCCTTGAACATGCATTGGTAAAATGTCGGTGCAACAGTGACGAAAACAGTTCTCCATAAGGCAGAGGGATACAATGTCATACCATGTCAAACTCATATACGTATTTTAGTAGAGAATCAAAAAAATGCCAAGCATTCAACAGTCTTAGCCCGCTTATTACGCATATACGTCGCACTGTGGGGCCTCTGCCAGGAATCAGTGACAAAAATCTAAAATTTGATAAAAGCTTTTGGTAAAACTGATAATACCAATTGATAGAGAACTTATTATCGATCAAAAATCAGAAACCCGATTCAAAATCACACAAAAAAATATGGTTTATATAGCCGCTCAAAGTTGATTCATTTCGTCAAAACTCAAGAAAAAACAAAAAGTGAAAAAATTAAGATTCATAATTGAATTACAGACAAACTATCTACCCAATTTTTACGTCATCGGTCTCGAAAAAAAATTGATGGTTTCCAACGCTTAGTTGCATAAAAATCTCAGTAATAACAAGTAAAAACGGCGTTAAGTTCCGCCGGGCCGAACTTTATATACCCTCCACCATGGATTTCATTCCACAGAGGTTGTCGGTTTTCGTAAAAGTGCAGTAATATTACAGGAAAATATAATTTTTTTAATATAGGCAAACCAAAACAAATACAAATATTGAAAAATAATTTTATAAATAAATATAATATTTTAATTATTTCAAACCATTATTTATTTAAAATCAAAAAATAAATATTCTTATATTCAAAAAGCTTAAATACCATAAATATTGGTAGATAGTGGGTGCTACAGTTGGTTGTATTTCCATTCTATTTTAATTCCAAAAGTACAATTTTTTAAAATCCATTATCAGAGGTACATAGTGCAAAATAACCTAACTTCATGATTCAATAAATTTTTGTCGTAATAGAAAAGGTACGAATTTGGAAAAAAAACTTTTTATTTTGCGTGTCTATGCAGGCAGAGGAATGTATACACCGAATTCCATAATTCCAGCTGCGTCCATTTGGTTGTACCATTTTTACGCCCTTGACGTTTCCACGCAACTAGAATTTCATCATTCTAGCTGTAGTCGTTTAGTTGGTAATATTTTTATCCCTCTGTACCATTGTATCCCTTGAAAGTACGAATTTCTAAAAATCCGTTTATTTTCCGTGTCTACGCGGTCAGAGGAATGTATACTCCGAATATCATGACTCTAGCTGCGGTCATTTGGTTGGTACTATTTTCATCCCCTTTTTTCTTTTTAACCCCAAAAAGTACGAATTTCGAAAAACCTGTTTATTTTAAGTGTCTACGCAATCAGATGAAAGTATACACCGAATTTCATTATTCCAAGTGTAGCCGTTTGGTTAGTACCATTTTTATCCCTCCGTACCGATTGTATCCCTTGAAAGTACGAATTTGGAAAAAAAACTTTTATTTTTCATGTCTACGAAGTCAAAGGAATGTATATTTAGAATTTCATGACTCTAGTTGCGGTCATTTGGTTGGTACTATTTTTATCCCCTTTTTCTATTTGACCCCAAAAAGTACGAATTTTGAAAAATCAGTTTATTTTCCGTGTATACACATTCAGAGGAATGTATACTCCAAATTTCATGCCTCTAGCTGCGGTCATTTGATTGGTACTATTTGTATCCCATTTTTGTCTATGCAATCAGAGGAATGTATACACCGAATTTCATTATTTTAGATTCAGTCGTTTGGTTGGTACCATTTTTATCCCTCTATTCCCATTTCACCCCTTAAAAGTACGAATTTGAAAAAATACTTTTATATTATGTATCTACTCAATTAGAGCAACGTACATACCGAATTTCGTGTTTCTAGCTATTGTCGTTTAATAAGTACCATTTTTATCCCTTTTTTGCCCTATTTCACCCCCTACAAATAAGAATCACTTTATGGTGCACGTTTTTGCTATAAGGGGAATGCGCATACCAAATATCAAGCAAATATAAACAGACATATTCAAAAAACATGCTTAAATACGCTAAAAAATTAGGGATTATTATGGGTATTTTTAGTCCTTGTGAGGGAAAAATTTTTCCCTTTGGGCCGATTTCGCCCCGTTTCAATCCCAACCGATCTACGACTATAAGACGCATTTATGGAAATTTTGGACGTCCTAGCTCCTTTCGTTTAGAAGCTAGCGTGCTTTCAACAGACAGACGGACGGACGGACATGGCTAGATCGCCTTAGAACTTTATGACGATCAAGAATATATATACTTTATAGGGTCTCAGGTCGATATTTCAAGGTGTTACAAACGGAATGACAAAGTTAGTATACCCCCATCCTGGAGGTGGAGGGTATAACAATAAGTGAAAAAATTAAGATTCATAATTGAATTATAGACAAACTATATACCCAATTTTTACGTCTTCGGTCTCGAAAAAAATTGATTATTTCTAACGCTTAGTTACCTAAAAATCGCAGTAATAAAAAACACTATATTTTGATCGTTTTTCAACTTTGGTGGAATATAACTAACAAAGTTTTGATTAGTTTTGGAAGACATTACTTTCAGGTGATTTAGTACTCATGGCTGTGCCGCATTCAATCAAAGTTGTCTGTCGATACTTGCCTATTTGCATGTTATTACAATAAAAGTGTGGCACCTCCAACACAAAATTATATATTTTTTGCATTTTATAAAGCAACATATTTGGAGTACTATGACTCTCAGAGCCTTAAATTTTTTTGAGAGTATTAATTTGGACAGTTGTGAAAAAAGTGGGCTGAATTGAAGAAGGGGACGTGGTACCTCCCATACGAAATTAAAATATATTACCAAATATCCACTATTAATCTGTGTGGTTGGGAGAACATGGGCGGTATTGTTGAAAGGGGCGTGGTACATCTCATAAGAAATTAAAACCAGTTATAGAGTATTTTCTCTTACATGACACCAAGTTTCCTGAAAATATGTGTGAGTTCATAAAGTTTTTACTTACGTAAACAAGATACAAATGGGCAGGATTTGAAAGAAGGGCGTGGCACCTTCTTTAAAAATTAGAACCCCACATATATATTCCGTTATATGGCAACAAGAATCTTGAAATTTTGTGTGCGTTCATTGAGTATTAATGTTCAAAATTGTGGAAAAAGTGGGTGTGGCACCCCCACATAAAGTAAATATATATCCCTAATAATATTATAAAAACTTTTGTCTCTTTTTGGAACTTCACACAGATATGATCCATGGGCTATTAAAAAACAACTAACAGTGGGGGTGGGAGGGGCGTGACAAAACTGTTTTTGAGAATAAATTTGTACAAATTAGTACATATATATATTACTGAGCAAAAAAAAACAATATAAAACCGAATTTTGATTTTTCGGTACGTGTTTTTCGTCTGGAGAAGCGGGCGGGGTTCGGTTAGTTAACTATAATTATATTACTAAATATGTAAATATATGTTACTTTAGATCAAAAATAAATGAAAAATGATTAGTTTGATAACAAAAAAGTAAATGTAAAATAACACAAAATATAATGATTTTGAAAAGAAAAAAATCCTTATTCAACGGCTGATTTTGAAGCTCCCAGTAAGTATAAGATCAAATTCGTGGTCTCATTTTAATTTCTTTACAACAAAATTTTGTTTGTAATTATGTTCCCTATTTCAGAAGTTATGACTTTTGCAACGAAAAAAGTCAAAAGGCCCCACTGTGCGTCGTTAGGTACTAATTTCCTAACTATAGATTTGGTGTATTGTTCTTCGGAGGACTAACTACGACAAACATGGTTTCATGTCCGTACTCATTTTGTAATCCGCCAAAATATAACCCATTTTTGCTCTCAACTACCGATTTTATTTCATATTTATAACCTCCACTAGGGTATGATGTCTTTGTACATTTGTTTGCAACACCCAAAAAGAATCAATCATTGTTAAGTATACCCATAAACTTAGAGTAACTTTTTGTATCCAACTTTGTCCAACTTATTATTGTGCGACCCTAACAAAAATTGGCACAAGTAAGTTTTGCGGGCAAGCAAATCGGTTCAGATTTTGATATAGCCCACATACAAATTTAGCTTCCGATTTCACTTATGCTGGTCTAGAAACCACATATTTTACCTCTTGTTTGTAAATAAAACATGCAAATGCATTGGTTTTTCTTGAATGGATGATTGGTACTAGATAACCAACAAAGAGATACATCAAATTTATTTCCACGCATTAGAGTGTTAACAAGTAAAAACGGTGTTAAATTCAGGGCCGAACTTTATATACCAACTTTATATACCGAACTTTATCCACCATGGATTGCATTCCACAGAGGATGTCGATTTTCGTAGAAGTGCAGTAATATTACGGGAAAATATATTTTTTTTTAACCAAGGCAAGGCTACCAATACTTTTACACTATATATATCAAAATAATACTTCAAGTCAATTCTAACAAGTAAAAATGTCTACGAATTTTGATACGAAAAGTAGTAATACGGAAGATCCTTTATGCTTCGCGTGCACAGGAATGTACGAACCTAGTTTCATGGTTCTAGCTGCAGCAGTTTGCTTGGTACCAGTTTTATTTCTTTTTTCATTTTGACCGGGTCTACGCAGTCAGACGAGAGTAAACACGGAATTTCATTGTTCTAGTTGCAGTCGCTTGGTTGGTACCAACTTTATCCAATTTTGATCCTAAAGGTACGAATGTCAAAAGATATCTTTATTTTTCGTGTATACGCAGTCCAAGCAATGCTCACGTTGAATTTTCGGCCCATTATCTGCCTAAAAGTACACATTTTGAAAAATTCATTTTTGTTTCGCGGCTACATAGTCAGATTAATACTCCAAATTGCATGGTTTCAACTTCAGCGGTTTGGTTAGTACCACTTTTATCCCTTTCGCCCCAAAAGTACACATTTTAAAAAATCCTTTATATTTCGCTTCTACACATTCAGATAACACATACGCCGATTTTCATGATTTCAACTTCAGCGGTTTGGTTGGTACCATTTTATCCCTCTTTTCCCATTGTATCCCTAACTAGTAAAAAAGGCTTTAAGTTAGACCGTGCCGAACTTTTTATACCCTCCACCATGGATTGCATTCCACAGAGGTTTTCGATTTTCGAAAACTCGTGAAAAAAATTTTAAATTTTTTCCGTATTTTTAGATATACAATATTTTTAAGAGAAGAATACACACACAAACTTTCAAAATAATCGCAGCTATCGAGGTCAAAAACCGTACCGCTTGACATGGAATGTCTCTTATACTTTATGGGGTCTCTGTTGAATATTTTATTTACAAAAATAAAAATTTTGAAAATCCATTATCTTTCAAGTACACAGTTTAATATAACCTGACTTCGATAACGATTCAACCAATTTTTGCCGTAAAAGTAAAAAAGTTCGAATTTGGAAAAATCTTTCCATGATTCCCACTTTACCCCTTAAGTGTACGACATTCTAAAATCTCTTTATTTTACATGACTACGCAACTAGAGGAATGTACACGCCGAATTTCATCACTCTAGCTGTAGCCGTTTAGTTGGTACCATTTTTATCCCCTATTCCCCATTTAACCCCCTTAAGAGTACGACTTTCTAAAATCTCTTTATTTTACGTATCTACGCAATTAGAGGGATGTACACACCGAATTTCATCATTCTAGCTGTAGCCGTTTAGTTGGTAACATTTTTATCCCTCTGTTCCCATTGTATCCCTTAAAAGTACGAATTTGGAAAAACCTTTTATTTTTCCTGTCTTCGAAGTCAGAGGTATATTCCAAATTTCATGATTTTAGCTGCGGTCATTTGGTAGGTACAATTCGAAAAATACCGTTATTTTACGTGTCTACGCAATTAGAGGAATGTATACACCGAATTTCATTATTGTAGATTCAGCCGTTTGGTTGGTACAATTTACCTCTTAAAAGTACGAATTTGGAAAAAATACTTTTATCTTATGTATCTACTCAATTAGAGGAATGTACACACTGAATTTCGTGTTTCTAACTGTTGTCGTTTGATAGGTACCATTTTCATCCCTTTTTACCCCTTTTTACCCCTACGAATAAGAATCACGTTTTTGTTATAGGGGAAATGAGCATACCCAATATCAAGTAAGTACAAGCAGACATATAGAAAAACATGTAGGGAAAGGTTAAAGTCGGGCGGGGCCGACTATATAATACCCTATATCACTCCCTGCGCATATACCTCGCATTGATTACTAAATCCAGGTGTTTCATGGGAGCAATTTGAATTAATTTTTGGTCAAATTTAACGATGATGGTAAATAATATGGTAATTGATCCAATTTTGCGGCAGATATTCCGAGTAAACTAAATGTAACACGATCTAAAAAAATTATAAATGCAGATTAAACATTGGCAATAGGGTGAATCGAACGGACATTTGAAGGAGCCCTATAACAACACTTGGGACCTGTGCCAACACATGAGCCTATAAAGTTCTTTTCAGTAGGTATTCCTAGTTGAAATATATCATGATCTGCAGAATTTGATCAAGATCCGATGTAAGAATATAATACAATCTGCAAAATTAAAAAAAAAAACTTCCGATGCAAAATGTGACCCATAGATGGGTAATAGGTATACTTGTATGGGGGCTATATCAAACCACGGACCCTTTTGCTCCACTTTCGCGTTAGCCGTTTCTAGTTCCAATATAACACAATCCTGAAATTTTTGTCATGATTCCATGTAAAATGTGTATTCTAGAGCAATTATAGTGTAATGACTATAAAACGCATTTTTTTAAATTTTGCACCTCCTAGAACCTTTCGTTTAGATGCTAGCGAGCTTTCAACAGCAGGAGGGAGGACTTATGACGATCAAGAATATATGTACTTTATAGACACCCTATAAAGTATACATATATATTCTTTATCCTCATATGTCGTTGTCGTCATAGGTCGATATTTGAAGGTGTTACAAACGGAATGACAAAGTTAGTATACCCACATCCTGCGGTGGAGGGTATAACAACAATATGTTAGTAAAAGTAAAAGAATTTTGAAATATAATCTTAGTTCTTAGTTTTAGCAATAATTTTAAACATGGGCGTGAATCTCCGTCTATTATGATTATGATAAACATATAGAAAATTTATCGGTTTAAGTGGCCGACTTTGTTTGCTTTGACTGGTGGGGGAAACGAGGGCGGTAGTGTAGGGGCAGCGTGGAAATATGGGCAATCACGGTTATATGAATACAATAATAGGTAATCCAACTGTCAGCCAAGTTGGAGCGATGTATTTTCTAAAAAAAAAGAAATTATTTCTACTAGCTGAATCGGCAAACGTAGTTTTGCCTTCAAATTTTATTTATTTAACGGTGCAGGTATTTCACATATGCATAATTAATATAATGTTAGTGTTATTCATTATAGTGGACCCGGAGAACTTCATTTCACAGGCTTTGTCCTACATCAATTCAAATTGCAGAAAATCTGTGGTCAATTGTCCATTGCAATGTTTTTAAATATTTGCTGGATGGGTTACGGTCGTGTTGATTTTGAATTGCATTTTCCCTCATTGAATTACTCTGTGATAATCAATATTTTTTTTGTCAAGTGCGAAAACGATCAAAGCGGATGGTTTTCCGACACAGAAAAATACGACATACAGTTGAACGTGTGAAAAACATTCATTCTCCAGACTGAGGCCACAAACACTCAATGAGATTTATTGATTGTCGTGGCGAATGCGAGACGAATTGGAAATTGGATTCGCTTAAACTCGATTGGCATATCAGTTGGAATCATTGGAATTCTCGGAATGAGAACTTCCTTTTCTTTTAGTATTCTTGCGTGAATAACATTTCTCATGAGTTTTGAGAACGCTAAACGTATTCCGTTGCATAATTTTGGTTGACTGATATTGCAAAGCATGATGACAACTGAAACAACCTTAAATTGTAAATTGTGCGGAGGCAATCCAGGCACATCCAATGAATTCAAAAATTCAGTTGAATAGTTGCTTGCTTCGTCTTCGTTTGTTGCACAGTCGATAGATTTGAAGGAATGCAGTGAACCAACGATTTGATTTTGAATTGTTCAGTTTAAGTGATCCACATCCTTGTTCTTTGCCAATTGTTCGAAGCAATTGTCTTAATGCGTTTGTGTCGCATTCACGTTCACGCTGCAATTCTAGTTCGAATGGGTCGCTGCACATGAGGTAACACATGCCTTCTATCAAAACCAAAGCCATTCATCTCAATATGGGGATTCTCTCAATGGACACGAACTCGATGCAAAATGTCTTCTGTCATCCTTGTACTTGTTCTACAATTCACGAAGATTTGATGAAAAACATGTGGCAATAATGATCGCATATAATATGTGTATTTTCCTTGGGAATACAGAAACAGTTGCTTCAGCGATTGTCGTATCCCAATGCGTATAGTTTTCAAGCAAATTGAGCTCCTGACACGCAGCACGAAATTTCGAAGTGACTCAAATAATGAGTCGCAAGTAAAAGCATTCATCATTCTATGGATGAACTGTTAAATACGACCAAGAGCTTCAGTAGAACGCAAATCCGAATGACCAGTTCTAAATCGCCTTGCTTTCGACGTTGAAAATTTCGAGAATAAACTGGTCAATGTTGTCGCTGGTGAGTTTTGAGCACGTTGAGCAGCATTTGCTGCAGTGAAATAAACTCGGTGTCCGTTCTCCAGATGCACTGCCAAATAAGTAACAGTCGGATAGCGTTCGAATATACGCCAAATCGGCGTTCCTTTTCTAGGAATCATCAAACGGTACGCGTAAAAATTTATTGCGCTGACAATCAATATTTCGGGAATTTCTTTTGGTATTATTCTTGTTTGGCCGGCGACCAATCCGAATTGGTGCGAATCATCGAAATCGGTCCATGCGTTCTTAAGTTATAAGCGTAGTAACTAACGCCACTCTCTTTTATATATATAGATAGATAGATATTAAAATGCCAAATTTCAAAATTTTATATTGTTAAAAAAGTTTTGGCCGTATGTTACCACCGTATAATTTAAATGTTACCACCGTATAATTTAATCTGTTGCAGGTGCAATTGCGATAGGAATAACATCTCCCACAACAGGATCTATGTAGACCAAACAAAAGGGTCTTTCGTAGAAGTAAATATGTACGTTAAAATGGATCTGCAAAAAATATCCAATTTGTCAACAGTTTTGATATTTTAATTAGCATCTCTGCTTAATAATTGGGCGTCAAATTTCATCACGCTACCCTCACGCTACAGAGTAGGAGGGTAAATATCATTTCGGACAGAAAAAAGTGTAATGCATTGAAGGAGTGACCCTAAGTATGTTTGGACCAAATCCATTTCACAACATTTTAAGATGTTTCAACCATGTCCGTCTGGCTGGCTGATGTACATTCTCGAAAGGAGTTAAGGAATTTTTCTTATTATTATACTTAGTTTATGTTCGAAAATGGACGAAATTGCCACGCACCTCTGGGTCCTCCCACACAAATCGTCCTTATTCCTATCTATATAGATAAAAATGAATCTGTGTTTGTAAGTTTGTTTGTTCTTTATAGCCGCCTAAACCACTGTATCGATCTTGAAATTTCTTGAAATATATTCAGCTCTGGAAAATATGTATATACAGTTCTATGACATCGAGAGGCTGAAATTGTCTGTGAGTAGATTTAGTGTAAATGAACGAAGTTGTGCAAAGATGGAGGGAAAGTTGAGGTGACTCCTCCCATACGAAGTTAAACCCTGTTTTTGTTCGTTTATATGACACCGAGACTCCTAAATTTTTGTGTGAGTTAACAATATAAAAATGGGCAGGATTTGAAAGATATGGTAATTTTGATTTTAATTTTGTAAAATTATCGTTTTCTTTGGAATTTCTTAGGATACAAAACAAGAAATATCCATTCATCAACAGCCGATTTAAGTCAAGAGAACAGCAATGATATTCAATTTATTTATTATTTAAACTAACGTTCTGTTCTTCAATTTTCCACATGGAACAACTCAATTTCTTTAGTATCTCATGGACGTACCATGATAATAATTGCCGATGATTATATTACCAATAACGAGAAAAATCAATATGAAACCTGATTTTAATTTTACCGTTCGTTTTCTTTGCCTATATTTTCCATAACGTTTTCCTTTGACAATGAGTGATATTCGAAATGCGAGTTGTTGTGTAGCCATCTGTTGGCAGATAGCTGCAATGTTTTCCCACCCAAAGAAAATGACAAATTGATGTTTGGCTACTCTGCATGAGATGGCGAGTGTATTTTAACTACATCTATCTGGCACTAGACGACCGACCAATGAAGAAGTCCAATGAAATTACGACATATCGACGGCGTACAGTGGAATGGTTTCATACAAGCAGCGGCCAAAATTCGAAGGCAAACGAATCAAATTAGATTTCCATACGTTAATAAAGAGTGATTTTTTTGAGGTTAGGATTTTCATGCATTAGTATTTGACAGATCACGTGGGATTTCAGACATGGTGTCAAAGAGAAAGATGCTCAGTATGCTTTGACATTTCATCATGAATCGTCTTACAAACGAACAACGCTTGCAAATTATTGAATTTTATTATCAAAATGCGTGCTCTGTTAAGAAAGTTCATTGCGCGCTTCCATTTTATGGTCAGTTTAATCGACCCACTGAAGCGGCTATTCGGGCTATTGTGACTAAATTTCGCACCAAATTTACATTGTTGGACATTAAACCACCAACACGCTTACGTAGAGTGCGAACTGAAGAAAATATCGCAGCTGTATCGGCCAGTGTTAATGATGACCACCAATTTTCGATTCGTCGCCGTTCGCACCAATTGGGTCTCTGTTACTCAAAAACGTGGAAATGCCAAAATTGGACTAAGCGGATGGACCACCTAAGACGCAGCCGCGGTCAACATTTAAATGAAATTATCTTCAAAAAGTAAATGTCATGGACCAATCTAACGTTTCAAATAAAGAACCGATGAGATTTTGCAAATTTTATGCGTTTTTTTTTTAAAAAAAGTTATCAAGCTCTTAAAAAATCACCTTTTACAAATCATTATCAGAGATTAAATTTGCGTCCAAATTTATATTTTCGAAATCTCAGATAAAACTCATAGTAGCTTTTAATCGATTTACTGCATTATAGCAACTTGTATGTCAGCAACTGTTTGAGAAGGAAAATGACAGCCAAATTGTTATTTATTTCATCCAAAATAGCACTTCACGAGCTTTTGTATTCCACCTAAAATTATAAACAGTTTCTACACTAATAATGTGGAATTTGTAGTATTTTGTCCTATTAACTGTGTAATTTGATTTTTTTTTGTAATGATCCAGACTGTGTCTCGTTTCCCCTCTAAAAATAAATTTGTTGAACCATATCTTTATGTTGTACATCTACGTAGTCAGAGGGTGCATACTCTCTTTTTGCCCCGCTTCTCTCTTAAAGGATCAAATTTAAAAAAAAATCCATCCATGTTGTTTTAATTTTCTTTTTGTTTTGTTCGGCTGTAGGCTTTATTTGAAAAACAGGTGTTGTTGTTTTTGATAATTTATTTAATCCCAATATTTCGATTGAAATCTTCAATCATCTTCACGGGTGTCTATACACAAATAAGAATTACACATTTACATTACAAATTTTCTCAAAAAGTTAAACAAATTTATGGATAATTACATTTTTATATTTGTATTTGTTTATCTGTATTTGTTTATTGTGTAACGATAGATTTTGGCGCATTTATCTGTGTCAGTTTTGTAGTTAAGTCTTTTGTTGGTAGAAACGTCAATAATATGTAACATCTCAAGAGTGTATCTTCTATTATAATTTCTCTCCTCTGTCAGTATCTCTACATTGTCAAAATTTGGTGTATGGCCTGTGATGGTACAGTGCTCTGCAAGAGCTGTCTTCTGCTCTAAATGGCTATTAACAGCTTTATGGTCAGATTTGTGAGATGATATTCTAGTCTTTAATTTTGTCTTAGTAGTACCAACATATACCTTCTGGAATACGTTGGTTTTGTCCCCATTACATTTGATTTTGTAGACCACATTAGATTTTTCCCCATTTTCTAATTTTGTCTTCGTCCTACTAAATAAGTGGTTGACAGTATTGTCAGTCTTAAATGCCAAGTTATATTTATCTTTGTCTTACAAATTTGATTGTTTAAGTCTTTCTGAGAAACCAGGAGTGTATGTCATAGATTTGTATATTTTCTGTGTCCTGTCAATCTCGCCTATTGTTATCTTTTTATTCCTACGTCTTATTAAGTCCTCTATAGTTTTTCTTGGAAAGTCATTTTTCTTTAAAAATTTTCTGATTTTACTTAAATTAGCATTATGGAATTCTTCATCGCTTATATCCCTGTTTATAAAATTGGTCGCGGTGTTGATAATAATTCGTCTGGGGTGCTTAGATGTGAAATTGATTAATCGTCCTGATGATGTTGGTTTTTGGTACCAATCTAATTTTAGCCGATTTCCTTGTCTTATTACTACCGCGTCCAAATATGGTAGTTTTTCGTCCTGTTCTTTCTCCATGGTGAATTGAATTTGTCTATTGAATGAATTTAATATTTGCAATGTTTCTTCCACGTTAGTTTTCTTTAAGATTGCAAATATGTCGTCTACGTATTTCGTCAAGATTCGGGGTTTTTAGTCATCTTCTCTATTGAATGGTCAAGTAATACTTCCAACACAACGTCTGCAATTATTGGCGATGCTGGTGACCCCATCGGCATTCCTCTACGTTGCTCGTAAATTTTGTCCTCATATTTAAAATAACGTGTGTCCTTTATACAAAAAGTCAATAGTTCTATGAAAAGGTCTTTGGGTATTTTAGTGTATTCCTTAATGACGTCCCACTTATTTTCTATTGTTGCTATTGCAAAATTTACTGGTATACTTGGAAATAGTGAAACCACGTCAAATGAGATTAATATTTCGTCGTCGTCAATTTGTATTCTACGTGGTCAGAGGAATGTACACGATTTTAGCTGTAATAATTTAGATGGGACCAATTTTATCCCTTTTTGTTCCGATTCGAAAAATCAATTTATATTGCGCTTCTATGTGGCCAGAGGAATTTATACAACGAATTTCACGATTCTACCTGTAATACTTTGGATGGTACCATTTTTAACACTTTTTTTGTTAAACTCCCCCCCTAAAAGTATAATTTTGTGGTGTATATGACGAATTTGATGGTTATAGCTGTGATACTTTGGTTGATATCATTTTTATCCCTTTTGTACTGCTTCCCCTTAATAGTACAAATTTCAAAAAAAAAATTATATTACGCTTCTAAGTGGCCAGAAGTATTTACAGACAGAATTTTACGATTTGGTACCATTTTATCCCGCTCCCCCTTCAAAAATTCAAATTTTGAAAAATCCATTTATGTTGCGCTTTTACGTGGCCAGAGGAACTAACACACCGAATTTCACGATTCATTGTCCCTCTGTCCCCTTTTCCCGTAACCACTAAAAAGCAATACATTTTGAAAGTAACTAGTAAAAATCCATAACGGAAAAATGTATATTTATTATTGATTCTGACGCACGGAGCGCTCTTTGATTAGGTTGCACTGTGAATGAAAAATCACCGCGGTAGGTGGTGGCAACTCCGGCTATTTAAAACCAAATGCATCCGGCAACATTGCTCTGAAAATCGGTTTTGTTATGGTCTCATCATTATCGATTAAGTTGAGTTGAGTCCTTTGAGCTCGATAAATTTAAATTTCAATTTGAACAGCTGTGTGTGGAAATGTTTATTTCAAACAAGATGGAGGAGGGTGGGTTTGGATTTGAAAACATCGCAGTAATGTCGTCCTCAAAACTCACAATTGAAATGAAGTGCTAACGATGCACAAGCATTGATTCATTTTCGACAATACATTAAGGACGGCCAGCAATATGAATTTAGATGACATCATCTATGTAATTTGCCTCCTGATCTGCATCGGAGCTGGGAAATTTGTGAGAAACGTTTCCAATAAAACACAAAGAAAACATTTATGTACCGGGTTTGGACTGCTAATAACGTGCATTGTGTCGCGATGGAATATTCTACATTGTTTGTTATCAGCGTCAGCGGGTGCTGCAGCTGTGACATTCGTGCATCCGGGGTGAGCATCAACAACAAGAGAAATTATGCGTTCTCCAATAGTTTATTTTTTGGTTTCAGTAAATGCAATCTGGTTGTCTTTGTGGTCATGTTTGGTTACTTGACATTCTTCCGTTTGACAAGTGTGTTTGGTCTTCCCTCGCCGCCAATACACACCAGTATGATTCAAATGATGTTGACACTGAAGGTAAGATAATATCCTGGAGCCGATGAAATCTGCATTAAAGTAATCAAAAATCAATTTATTACAATGAACATTGAGAGGCAGAATGCAAAAATGGACTGGAATTTGGCTTCAAGCAAAATCTATTAAGGTTTAGCTATTTGTGGGAAAATGGGATAGACGATAGATATTTAACTTCGAGCAAAAACCTACGAGGACCAGAGATTGCAAAAATGAGTCTGAAGTTTACACATGATATCAGAACAGCATATACCAATTTAGTTCTAATCTGTATTACGCATATCTTTCTGCAACGAATTACCCAAACCACTTACTTAACTTTTGGGAAAATATTATGTCTTTAATACGCATTACGCCGAAGGGGATATCTAACAACATAATTAATTATTGTCTCTGGAGATTTGTAGGCTACTGGCAAATATTATTTAGATTTTGCTTTGAATGTCAGTCTGCCCCATTTCCCCCACGCCAACCAAATTGTAATCCTTTTTGGCTAGAAATCGTTTTGCTTAGCTGTATTTACAAATTACAAATGTTCACAGCAGTTTAAAATAGCAAAATGCAAAGCAAAATAACATAAAAAGTGATGCATGATTTTATTTTATTGTTTGTAGGTGTCTGGTCTTGGTTTCGAGAAAACAGCCGCTTGGAAAAGGCTCAAAGAACGTGATAACAAAATTGGAGATGAAACCGATATATCAAAATATGATTCGGACATTCAATCCATCAACATGATTGAGATTTTCCATTATTCCTTCAACTATATTGGCGTACTTACGGGTGAGTAACTACGAACACATTAACTGCAACAAAAATACTAATAATAATAAGTAAATTCGTCCTTACGATCATCTTCATTAAACTAGTCATTCATAATAGCTGGTAGGATTCATTACTAGAATTGCATCTTACACTTAACTCAAAAGTCATACATTCAAGTTTGTAGGCGAACGACGTCGAGAAGCTTCCTGGATAGAAATAAAGTCATGAAATGGGAATTTATCCTCATTTACACGATGACTTTTTTTAATTTTCTTTTGAAGTTGCAGAAAATAGTCGCGTAAATCCACACGACTTTATATAGGAACTCCAAAAGAGAAAAATATACAATGTGGGGATTTAAATTTACATATCATAGATATATATACATACATATCAAGATTGAGTTTCTGATTGATCATAATGTATACACACTTCTATTTCCAAAAATGACGACTTTATTAACGAAATGCAGAAAGACATAAAAACAAAACTTATATTTCACATAAAATAAGTTAGTTTTTAATTATTAAAATGATGAAAGTAATTCTACATTGCTGTACTGCTCAAAAAGGCCAACAAAGTTTACATACAGCAGAATATATTTCCCTAAAAAGTAAGTTTTACCATACTTTTTGCCTAAATAATAAGTTTTACAGCAAAAATATACACACAAATATATCGAGACCTTGGCGCGGAATTATCGTAAGCGACATTTTCTGAAAATATTTTTTATTGTAGAATATACAATTTTATGGGCTGATACATAAATAAAAATTGTCAAAATGTCAAAACTGTTAACGTTTATATAAAAAAATGGGGCTAAGATTTTACGTAAGTCGCTGCTCCATTTTCAAAAAAAGCAATTTTATCGCAAGCGACAGTTTATGAATTTAGGCAAAAACTGTCAGATAATGTAAGAGATATTTATAAATGTTTTAAAAAGGTCTATCAATATATTGATGCAATAATAAGTGTATTTTTATACCCTCGACCATAGAATGAAGTGTTCGTCTGTTGGTTGAAAGTACGATAGGTTACGAACGAACTAAGCTAAGAGGTTCGAAGTTCCCAGATATTTGTTTTATATATTTTTTATCGATCCAGAAGAAAAAAGTTTATCCACAGGAACTGAAAGTAGCTCTAAATTATTGTCTTTTTGGAGAACACAAAGCCTTTTTGTATGATTTGTGCCTTATATACAATAATTTAATATACTTCGTGGAATATACGTATATTAAGCCAAATACTATATACATTGTTTTGGTATTATATCCCTACTATTGTGGGTAAACGTTAACATTTATTTTATTCAAATAGTGGCAAATTTGACAAAGAAACATAATATTTAGCTTGAAATAGTGATTCAAATTGCCATATTGCCCACAATTCTATAGAGTTAAAGAGTAAACAAGTAAAAATGGTGTTTAGTTCGGCCGGGCCGAAATTTATATATACTCCACCAAGGATTGCATTCCACAGAGGCTTTCGATTTTCGTAGAAGTGGAGTAATATTACAGGAAAATATAATTTTTTTAATATAGCCAAACCAAAACAAATAAAAAATATAGAAAAAATAATTTTATAAATAAATATAATATTTTTATTATTTCAAACCACGCTTATTAGGCAAGGCTACCAATACGTTTACACTACATATAAAAATAACTTTTATATTATGTATCTACTCAATTAAATGAATGTACACACCGCATTTCGTGTTTATAGCTGTTGTCGTTTGATAGGTACCATTTTTGCCCCAATTCACCCCCTACGAATAAGAATCACTTTATGGTGCACTTTTTGTTATAGGTGGAATGCGCATACTCCATATCAAATTTGGACGTCTTAGCTCCTTTCGTTTAGATGCTAGCGTGCATTCAACAGACGGATGGACGGACATGGCCAGATCGTCTTAGAATTTTATGACGACCAAGAACATACATTCCACGCCACTTGAATAGCACACCCTTTATACACTCGCTGAAACTGTCAATAAATCGAAAATTGCTTTACAAGTAACGGGTTATTATTTAGTTATATTTTGAGTCCTTACTTTAGTTCGCTCTGTAGCAAAATCTGTGTGCTGGAAATGTACCGTTATACGTTTTTTGTTATTTTGTTTTGTTCTTTATTGAAAATCGAGTACAAATATTGCACCACTTGAATAGCACACCTACTAAAATCTTTAGTTATCTCCCAGTATTTGCACATGTGCGGTCGTTAATCCGATTTATTAGTGTATAAATACAATTTCAATTTAAAATAAAGTTTAAATGGGTCGAGGAAAGGCATTATCTGAGGCGGAAAAGGTCAAAATCAAAGTATACAATGAAATGGGCCTTTCCGTATCGATAATAACTAAAAACATCGAAAGAAGTCGAAAGGTTATATCCTCCTTTTTGTCAAATGAGTATAAATATGGAAAAAACATGAAAGGCCGTACACATAGTGTTCTCTCCAATGCGGACAGGCGACATATTTTGAGAGAAGCTTCAAATTCCCATGACTCAATTGCCAAGATAAGACAAAACGCTGGTGTTAATGCAAGCTTAACCACTATCAGGCGTGTTATTTCGAAATGTGAACACATAAAAAGGATAAAAATTAAGAAAAAGCCACCACTCAATCCTACCCGTAAGATGCAACGCCTTACTTTCTGCCGTGCTAATATGACCTGGTCCACAGAGTGGCATCGTGTTGTCTTCTCAGACGAGAAAAAGTTTAATTTGGAGGGTCCTGATGGCTACTATTATTATTTTCATGATTTGCGAAAAGAGAGCCACCATTTGGACCGCCTACATAGCCGAATGGGGGGTGTCATGGTATGGGGTGCGATTTCGTATTATGGCACCTGCGAGCTGCAATTTTTGAAGACGACGATGAATGCAACGGCATACATTGGCGTCCTACAAACGGCATTCCCGTTCTTTACGAATCTTTTTGGACCTCTGCCGTGGACATTTCAACATGACAACGCACCAATTCACACTGCTCGGATCGTAAAATCGTATATAGAGAGACAAAACGTAGTGCTATTAAACTGGCCCCCATATTCACCGGACCTCAACATTATCGAAAACGTATGGGGATGGCTAGTCCGAAAAATCTATGGGTCTGGACAACAATATTCAACCATTCCTGAACTTATCCAAGCCATAAAACTAGCCTGGAGTTCCATTCCTCTTAATTATATTTCCCAGTTGTACGAATCAATCCCAAACAGGATTTGTGAAGTATTGGTCAACAAAGGGGGTACGACCCACTACTAAATATAAATTATTTTTTGTTAGAATGTGTAAACTAATGTGAAATAAAATTAATATGAATGTTGGATGCCGAAATGTTTTCATATTCGATTTTTGTGAGGGGGTGTTCTATTCAAGTGGCGTAATATTTAGGATCATTTTTTAGATACTTTCGGAAAAACATTATATACAATGATATACAATTAGAGATATCAGAACAACCCAATTGCAGTCGATTCGAAATTAAAAAAGCTAAAATTAAAAAAAATATATATGTATTTACGTAAATGGTTTGGGAGATATCGAGCGTGAAACAAAAATGTTTTAGATGTGCTATTCATGTGGCGTGGAGTGTATATACTTTATAGGGTCTCTGGTCGATATTTCAAGGTGTTACAAACGGAGTGACAAAGTTAGTATATCAGTTTTCGTTAGGAACGTTAACATAACTAGCAATGAAGCCAGGAAGAATAATTTGGGCCCCTTTAAATATGGATATTTTGCAGATAGTAGGGTGGACGAAATGAATATTAATTTAACTATTCGTTCAAAGAAAAATTCAATATCAATATTATATAAAACTTTTATATGAAATTTAATCATAGGAATTCAAATGTGCCCAAAATAGTTTTTTTAACGATTTGAATTACTTTTCTGTTCATTTTCCCTTTATAAAAGTAGTTATCTTTTTTATTATGTTGTTTTAATATTTTTTATAATAAAAAGTGTGTTTTAATAAAATTTTGAGGTTTATTCGAAAAAAACTTATATCGTAAGCGCATAGTTTTTTCAGTATTTGTAGCCGCAAGTACAATATTTGTATCGCAAGCGCCCAATGTACCGTATGATGTAAACAAATGATAATTTCTTAATAGTAATTTGTTGGGTACGGCGGAAATAAAACAATTTGCATTAAAACATATTTCATTTTATGCAAATATTTCAAAATAATCAATGAAAACCTTCCCCTGTAAAATGTGTGTTTTGGCGCTTGCGATCATTCCGCGCTAAGGGCTCGATATGTTAAGAACTGTTGTAGCTTCAATATTTCCCATAAATTGGGGTTTCATGTAAAAATTATCCCATTTTCCGTTCCAGGTCGGACCTGGTTCCATTACCCAGTACGACAGTTATAGCATACTTTTGGAGGGTATATAGAAGTTGGAACTATCGTTGTACCAAATTTAGATCCTGGTGCTGTTCTGGTTACGTTATATTTGGATATCGTTGGGTTATTGTATAATCGATCGAACAGACCCCAAAAACTGGTTCAAAATATTATGTATTGGTCATTGGAACTACTTCTCAAAGGGAAGGCCTATGGAATGGTGAAACAGAACAATTATGTAGCGTTCCACGGCAGTTAACGTAATCAAAACAGAACCAGAGTCCAAATTTGGTGGAACAATTGTGTCATTACTCGAAAAAACAGATCACAATTTGTATGTACCTTCCAAAAATTTCCTGAAACTAACTTACTGGGTGGGAGGACTGATATCGGACTTGGAACGAAAAAATACGGTATTTTGATTTTTATTTTTATCCAATTTATCGGAGATATTATATTAGTGTATATATTGTGATAGTAAAACTTTTTTTAATAAAAAATAATGAAATAATAATTTTTAAGGAGAACATATTGTGCTGTACGTAAACTTTTTTGCGTCAGTGCCACGTTCTAACTTTTTTCTTGGCGAAATGTATCTTTACATGTGCATCCTTAAAATTTCATTTTGAGTTTTGAATATTTGAATTTTTCACTTTGAGTCTTGTAATTTGTCAATTTTGGGAGATATGTAGAAAATTCTTATCTATACGTAAACTTTTTGCTCACTGTATATTGTCGAAATTAAGATAGTTCCAAGGCGTATTTATATAAGATGGAGCAAAATCAAATTCGGGAACAACAAAATACAGGTAATTTTTTGAATGGTGATTCGTACTGTCAATTCAAAATATATGGGATTTGACAATTGAATGAAAACAATTTCAGTCAGCTGGGCTCCCGCCAAAGCGTATTTATACAGGTGATAGCAGCAGAGGAAAAACAAATTCGGCAACAAAAAAATACAAGTAATTTTTTGAATGGTGAGCCATACTGGCGTATTTATAAAGGTGATAGCAGGAGCCCAGCTGACTGAAAATTTTTTCATTCAAAAGTAACCGAAACTTTCAAATCCCATATATTTTGCTTTGACATTATGGCTCACCATTCAAAAAATTATTTGTATTTTGTTGTTGCCGAATTTGTTGTCGTTCTAGTGCTATCACCTGTATAAATACGCCTTGGCTGGGCTCCTGCTATCACCTTTATAAATACTATATATATGATATAAATACACCTTGGACAGTACAGAAGCTATTTTTATTGAGACACTCCCAATGTGTATGTATATCAAAAAAGTATTTTGCATTTTCAGAATCTGATTTTTTAAATTAAAATTGCTCCACGCATCGCTACTTTTGATAAAGTACATTTATTTCATGTTACATCCATGAATAAGTACATAAAGAATAGTTTTTGTTATTAAAATTCAATGTAACGCAAGGAATGTCAGAAATAAATACCTAGGAAGTTATTTCATCAGTAACATAGAGGATATTGCAACCCGCACCATTTACGACCTTTTGGGATTCTCAAAAGGGCTAAATCGATCAGGGGTGGCTGATTAGGAACAGGGATGTAACCGCATAGACAGTTGACGACTAACAAAGAAAGAGAGCCATAAAGGCATACCACCAACGGTATACCGGATGACTCTCGACAAATTTTCTTACCTAGTCGTCAACCACACACAGAAATACTAAAACACACCTTCATACTCTCCTACCCCCATATCCCTTTCCAATATCCCCTTACTTCCCTCACGTCTCATCTATCATCTAACACCAATCACTCCTTCCTAAATCCCGTCACCCTATCTCTCTCCTATAACCTTATACTTTCAGGAAACAAAAGGATTTGAACAATGGACCCAACTGGGTCTCCAAGTGTTCAGAATGCAGGAGCATTCTGGTCCTTTAAACCAAACCAAACCAAGGAATGGCTTAGATATTTTGCGAAAAATGAAGACATGTTAGAAAATCAATCTCAAAAAATAGTTTTGGTTTTTAGTGTTATTTTTAATAAATTACATTATAAGCGATACATTAATATTTTGTATGGTTAATATCGTTGGCCATTACATTATGTTAACGTTTTTGGCAATGATTCCACCAATTTGCTGCACGTTACTACTGATATTTATAACACCAAGCGTTTCACCACCCTTCTCCATAAATAAGTGGTAATAAACTTGGTCAGGTTATTATTCTGAGGTCATCTCCTACTTTGGTTTAAAACACTGAAAAAATATATGAATCAACATTTAATGAACTAATAAACCGTTTTTAGATTTTAATTACTACAACAATAAAAGTAAGCTAGATTGGCGGACTGTACCAAAAAGTTTACATATGTTGTTTCTACTGCCAAAATATGTACACTAATATATGGTAGGACTCCAATAAACTGGGTTCCCTTCCGGGCCCAATATCTATTCTCTCTTTGACCCAGTAATTTCACAATTGTTCTACCAAATTTAGATCTTGTTGCATGATCTGGTTATGTTAACTAACTCAGAAAGTTGCTGGTCGTCGTCCCCTTGGGGAGTAGTTAAAGCATCGATTGCACAACATTTCGAACAATTTTTTCCGTTTTTTGATCGAGTATACAATAATCTAACGTTGTCCATATTTTTATCGCCAAAAATTAAAGTAAACCAACGATTTAACCTGTATACCATCAAGATACCAAATTTCAAATTTCTTAGCTAATATTATGTGAGATCAAAATGTCCGAATAAATGTTCCTTGCTCCTTTCTCAATTTTAGATTTTTTCAGACACAATGATCGACAACACCACCATATATGGCGAAAAATCGAAAAGTTTTAAAATTAACATTTATTTTTTGTTTGAAGAATTGCATTCTTAAAATACCATCAAATTTGTTCACTTGACTTATAATTTGCAAATATTGACACAACATGTTAAACAATTTTTTCTGTACATAAAAATTGTTGGCTTCAGTATGCATTTGCTGTTGAGTTATTATCCATTAATGAAATCATTTTATATTTTTCTAGGGCCATACTATCGCTATCGTACTTACCGGGACTACTTCGAGACATCCTTTGCCAATTATGCTCCAAACATTGAAGTCACTCTGCAGAAACTTAAGAGTATTGGAATTTATTGCTGTCTGTATTTCTTTGTCATTTATATGTGGCCTTTAAATGTAAGTAAACTGTCTTCTACTATCAAGCCAAACCAATGATAATAACAAATTATTTAACAAATATTTTTCCTTAGTACGCACTTTCCGATGAGTTCTACCATCAACGTTCTCTCTTCTATCGCTTAATGTATGTTTGGCCTACATTCTTCATATTCCGCATGCGCATGTACACCGGCCTAATTTTGAGTGAATGTGTTTGTACAATGGCAGGCTTCGGTGCTTATCCTGACGAAGCCGATGTTGTGAATGGGGAAGGTCCACGCAAACCATATATACATCTGAAGCCAGAGGCGTATAAAGGCGCCTATAACTTCACTACGATAACTAATGCTCGTGTCATGGATGTGGAGAGGTGCATTACATTCCGTGAAGCTATGAAACATTGGAATATTTGTGTGCAATACTGGTTGGCTGTGAATGTCTACAAGTTGTTTCCGAGTAAAAAATATAGGTGAGTGATTGTGCATGTGGCAAGTTTTTTGTATTTGAAATTATCCACTCATCAATGTTTTGAATTTAAAAATAAAGATATTTTCAAATAGGAGGCCTTGCAAATGGACAGAAAAACCAAAATAGATTTGTAAAAAACAAAAGAAATTTTCTTAATGACGGTTTTCAGAAGACGAACTCGTCTGAGAAGAACTAAAAGCCTGAAGTAAAATTATACCCCGAGTTTTGTCTCATGAATTAATTTTGTAGGCATTCGATAGAGAAGAACGAAAGGTTCAAATATTCAAATGAATGAAATCCCATGACTGTTTAGATATCCATTTTCTTCAACTTTGGCAATTCGTCTCACAGGAATTCGTCTTCTGGAAACAGTCATTAAAAAACGTTGTTTATGTTTTTATAAGTTTTTTCTTGTACATTTTATATTTGACACATAAGAATTAAAACTTTTGACATGTATATTTTCTTTTGATGTGGAACTTTTACATTTATCCTTTTTCAGAACGGCCGCAACCCTACTATGTTCCGCTTACTGGCATGGTTTTCGTCCTGGCCACTACTTTTGCATTATGGGCGCTCCGTTCTATGTGTATAATGAAGATTTGTGGAATAAACTGATTCGCAAAGATGCCACCGGAAGAAAGCGGCAAATACTCGACGTTATTTTTTGGTTTTTCAAATTCTTTGGCTACAGTTATTTGGGTACTGCCTTCCTGCTGGTAACTTTTGATAACATATGGACATTTTACAGTTCCGTTTATCACATTGGCTATATTGTATGGTTTGCTTTTCTGGTCGTCGGTTTTGTGTTAACCAAACAAAAGAAGAAAGCCGAAAGACGTACAAAGAACAATGGGGCATATAAGGAGGAGGGTGAAAATCGCGAGTCGCTGGTTAAAGAAAAAACGCGGTAAAGAGTTAGGAAGTTAATGAGATCGATTGAGAGGGCAGCGTAATTGTGTAATATTATTTATTTATTGTATCAGTAACTGGAAAATGTGGATTTCAATTTAAAATACGAAAGGGAGGTACAAGAGCAATATACATTAGGATGGGTCACGAAAATGTATTGCAGCGGTCACCCCCCAGAAATGAAGATTGGAATGTTTAATGATGATCTACGAAATATTTCGTCACTGGGCCAAGCCATCTGTGAGCTAAACGCTACTGCAAACTTTTAATTGACCCTTCGGAGCACTTCAAATAACAAATTTTATTCTTGTCTTGTTTTATTCATTGCTCGTATTATTGGGCGTTTATAATGATTTTTTGTGATTTTTCAAGTTGACAGCTAAAAAATAATATTTCGTATGAGTTGTTATGATAATTAAATAGAAGGAATCAATATCTTTCGAATGATGCCTAAATGCTAAAAATCGGACTGAATATTACGGACATGGAGTTTTTATTTTAAAATAATTTAATTTTCAGAGGCAACTATTTTTAAACTCTTTTTACAAATATGAGCGCTGCGGCGTCAATTTCCATCCGATGTTCATCATTTAGGGATCATTCGTAAGGTATTGTCTGACGCTATTTATTTATTATAAAATACTCACTTGTCACTATGAAAAAACATAAAGAATGCTATAAACGTCCAATAAATTAATCTAAGATAAGAATAAAAATTTATTTTTTTTATTTATTTATTTATTATGAAATACAATACAAAGTAAATTTATATTCTAATTTTGGGTCCAGGGATTGAGCCGGGGTGACTAAGACCATTGTAGCTAGTTATTGCAGCGACAGACCAGAGCCTATGGTGGGAATCGAACCCACAACCCCCACCGAGCACGCTACCAACTCTACTACCGGGGCGCTCGAATCAAAATTTATATTTAAAGTGCTTTCAAGGGTCTATTTTTTCAGAAAAAAACATGATTTGTAGGCTGTTTTTCAGGAGCGTTTAGCTCACAGGTGGCTTGATCTAGGAACGAAATATTTTGCAAATCATCATTAAAAAATCCAAAGTTTATTTTCGTGGGGTGACTGGAACTTGTTTTTCCATTTGAATGGACCGCGACCCGGCCTGATATACCTACATATAATTTTAAACCCCTTCAAAATAGGAACCTAATAGATTTAAGCAAAACAGAGATCCATGTAATTATATTAGCGAGATGACAAGCAGAAAATGCGGACTATTGTTGCTTGTGTGAGAATTAGATACGATCGACCACATACTCTGTAGAGGTCCTTCTCCCTGTGTTCATAGGAACAAGTACTTAGAATAATATATTATACGATATGAAACATCAAGCATATTGCCACCCGCACAACCTATGACCTACTGAAATGCTCCAAAGGTCTGATGTGGCTTACGGACGGCTATTAAAACATCGATACACAACAAACAAATCAACGGCAACACAGGACTGAGAACTCATAAAGGTAAGCCATTGTAGGACTAGCAGAAAAATTGCAATAAAATATAGACAAGTCCTTTTAAACGCAAACTACACCTTTTCAAGTTTATAATGAGCAAATGTAATGTATAATCAGAATATGTAAATTCATAATGAGAAATGTAAATTCATATTGAGAAATATATATTCATAATAAGAAAATACAAATTCATAATGAGAAATATAAATACAAAATGAGAAAATATAAATTCATATTCAGGATATATATATTCATAATGAGAAAATATAAATTCATAATCAGAAACAGTAAAATTTATAAACTTTATGTACGTTCTTCTATAAAAATTTTCATTGAAATATATATTTTATCAATGTTCTCATTATAAATTTATATTTTCTCAATTTGATGTTATATTTTCTCATTATAAATTTATATTTTTTGAATATGAAAACATATTTTCTTATTATGAATTTATATTTTCTGATTACGGGCATGTATTTCTCATTATGAATTGGTGTGTTCCTATTATGAATTAATAATTCTCAATATAAATTAACAATTCTCATTATGAATTTATATTTTTCATTATGAATTAACATGTTCCTATTATAAATTTACATTACACATTATGAATTTGTATGTTTCTAATATGAATTTACATTTCTCAATAAAAATTTGTATGTTCTGATTATAAACTTGAAAAGGTGTAGACCAGACATTTTCATATCACAAAATTAGTGTCGCACAATATTATCGCAGACAATATTTGTCTTCTGTTCTTGGTCGATAAATTCGCTTGTGCCAAATTTCATCGATTGAAAGTGTTTTCTCATATATATATTTACAGTTTTGTAAAAATATGTATGATATATCTGGTGTATCAATTTAAAGTGGTATTTCATATGATTTTGTTCAAAAGTCTTGATTTAATTAACGAAATTCCAAAGTAATCTATAGATCTTGTATATAATTACATTTTTGATCCGTCGATAGGAAATGATATTATATTTATATTATAATATAATAATAAATAAGTATCTATAAATAAATCTCAGGTCTTAGGTTTAAGTCCATATTTAGATGCCATATTTTTATAACTTTTTTCCTGCTTATGTCCAAAAATTCATCAGATAGCAGCGGTATTGTATTCTTGTCAATCTTTAAAATAAAGTAGAGTTAAATTTAAGTTTAAATAAAATAAAATATAGTCAAACCTGAAATAATTTTATGAACTAGTTACCTTTATACTACGGGCGGATACTTCCCACATTTCTTAAATATTGACACTACTTATGAAACTTATTATTATTACTTTAAATGAACACATAGTTCATTGGTGCGATCGGCACCTACAAATATTCGTCAATAGTATTGATGAAAGGTCAAACGCCCCTTAATACATGTACGTTATTTAAACATAAAACTTTATTTTATAATATTAATTCACCAGTTTCAGATTTTGTAGTCCCAATTCTTCGTTTGATTTTCTCCATACCATTGCGACTACGAAATCTGAAACTGAACATTAAGTTTGGCTTAAGGGGACAAATAAACTCGAAAAATTTGTATTTTTTGACGGAATTATAAATAAAGTATATCATATGAGGATATTAAGAGAAAAATTGAAGTCAAACGCGGAAAAACAGCTTAACATTTTATCAGGACAATGATCTGAAACACAAATCACGTTTAATCCAGGAGTAGCTTCTTATAACTTTCCAAACGTGCTACATCATCTTCCCCAATCACCAGACATGAACCCCACCGAAAATTTGTGGGAAGTATTGGATCGCCGTCACTCAATAACCTCCAAAAAACGATTACGAATTTCCTGTACCAGAAAAATCGTGGATGATTTGAATTTCTACATTAGGTCGAAAATTGAGGGTGACTTCTATTTGAAATCTTTTAAATTGAACTCATCATTTGCGCAAAGTCGGACTTCATTTAAAGTTGTAGTTTCAAGACACTTGCTCTGTTGTTGTTGTAGCCACGGTTGCTCCTGCAAGATCTGGAATGGTGTCATCGAGTCTTGATCGATATGAATTGAGTCGACTACACCATCCACATCTAAGTTGGGCCAAAATGACCCTCGTGCTTCTCGGCAATGTCCGCTCTGATTCTGCTATGGGTGGAGGGCGTCCTCCAAGAACAATATTGGTTTTGTAGTTTAATGTAGTGCTTTCAACTACGTCCGCGTGTAAATGCCCCAGACCCACCAAGAATGAGGAGTCAGTGAAAGGATCCGTTAGGTGATGACGGATCTGCTCCTCAAATTGCCACAGACTTCTCCTGACATGCCTCGGCGGAGGTTCCAAACATGATAGTGTGTAGTTTGGGTGACTCCGTCGATGGCATCCCAGGAGGAACTGCTTGGTGAGGAGTTCACAGTGGGGCTTCACTGGAAGGATCTTTGTTTCCTCATGCAGGTGATCAGTCTGCGACATCATGAGGCAGCCTGTGATGGTGCGAAGGGCTGTGTCTTGCTGACATTTGGTGACCACGTTGGCGCTGCATAATTTACCACGGGCCGGCTGATCACTTTGTACGTAGCGGACAAGGTCTCCAAGTCCATTCCCCAAGTGCTGCCGGCAAGCGACTTGAGGACTCTTGTTGCGGGTACGTACTTTGTTGCAAGTTGCCGTGGCATGCGCGGAGGACGAGAATAGGCTATCTAGTGTTACACCCAGTAGCTTGGGGTGAGAGACTGTCGAAATTTTTACACCATCGACTTCAATAGGTAGCACTATAGACACTTCTTTCGTCCATGTGGTGAAAACCGTCGCTGTGGATTTTGCAGGGGATAAATTAAGATTCCTGGATGTAAAGAATGCGGTAAGACCTTGGAGATATGTGTTGATTTTATTGCATAGGCTATTTATGCCATGTCCTCTCGCCAGAATAGAGCAGTCGTCCGCGTAGGATATTATCTCAACCCCTGGTGGGGGAGATGGGAGTTTGGAAAGGTAGAAGTTGAAGAGGAGAGGGGAGATAACTCCACCCTGGGGGACTCCTTGCTTCACTCTACGGGCTTGGATCGTTTGTTCCTAAACTCCACTAAAGACTGTCTGCCACACATGTAGTTCACTATCCATCTCTTCGTCAAGTTGGGAAGACTTGAGTCGTGTATGTCCTTGAAGAGAACGGAGTGATCAACCGTATCTACCCGTTCGCAAGGCCTTTTCCCATTAAGGCTGTGGCTGATGTGATGGTGGTTAATGCAGTGGTGGTGCTGTGCATTTTGCGGAAACCATGCTGATGTTCGGCTGCCGGCAGGTGTCTGGTTAAGCATGGCAGGAGGAGTACCTCAATTGTCTTTGCGACCGGTGATAGGAGGGAGATGGGTCGGTATGACCCTCCCTGTGTCGCTGTTTTCCCTGGTTTAGGTACAGGGACCACCCTACCCATTTTCCAGACTTCGGGTATGATAAGGGTGGTTAAGGACAAATTGAGGGTTTTGGTCAGGTACTCGACTCCTGCTTCGCCAATATGCTTAAGCATCAGCATGGATATTCCGTCAGGACCAATTGCCTTAGATGGTTTGGCGTTTTTTATAGCATCTGCTACTTCTCTGCTTGAATAGGCTTCTGTGGACTCGTCGGCTCGGAGCTTCTTCACCTTCCTGAGGATTCTCCTTTTCGCTAAGTCTCTGTCCGGGTGCTCAATGAAATGTGCCGGGAAATGTGGTCTTATTACGGGGATTCTAACGGCAGGAATAAAGCGGGCTGCTGCTGCTGCGACGATTTCGCGGAAAACCTTCTCTGCTTTGCGAGGATCTGAAGGATTTGGTTCGGCTGCAAATTTGTGCTCAGAGAACTCTCTGAACTGTAACCAGTCTGCCTTCTTCTTCGTCTTCCGTTCAGAGACGATCAAATCGTTTGGTCGGCTTAGGGAGATGACAATGGGGAGGTGATCAGAGGCAAGAGATATAATTGCTCGACATGCTGTGCAGTTGATCAACCCTGCGCTGACGATGGATATGTCAGGTGAGCTTGCGCAGTTTCCCGTAATCCTAGTAGGAGTGTCCTCGTTTATTGTGTAGAACGTGGAGCTATCGATTTGCTCTGCCAGGTCGGAGCCTCTGCGGTCATTCCCGAGGCTGGAATGCCATAGTTCGTGATGCGCATTGAAATCTCCCATCACGATACGATTATCACCTGTGAGAAGTGCTCCAATATCTGGGTGATAACCGGGAGGGCAAACCGACACTGGGGGTATATACACGTTATACAGTTCGACAAGCGCATCGCCAGAGCTCACAGCGATACCTTGAACTTCAAGGTATACGTCCTGTGGGTCCCGACTAACGCTTATCTCCCTGTATTGCACTGATTGGTGGATTATAAATGCAATGCCACCACCATCCTACTGCGGTCTTTGCGGACGATGAGCCAGTCAGTGAGTGGGGTTTAACTTGGTCTCTTGAACCGCTGCGGCCGATATATGGTGTCAGCCCATGAAGGCAGTTATCTCCGAGATCTTGTTCTGGAGACCGTTGCAGTTGATCTGCAAGAAATTGATGTTGTCAGGTGTGGGAATGTCAATATGGGGTGTGAGCTGTTGTTGTGACTGTTGTAGGGGCAGTCCGGGCATACTATTCTGACTGAGTTGTAAAGGTGATGGAGGAGGGGACGGAGTAAAATACTCCGATGACGAAGAGGACTGTGGCGAGGTGCTGGGTATTTGTGTGCAGCACGGGGCGATGTACCTGGCCCGAGCAGTTTATACGCTTACGTATGTGACACCATCTATTGCAGCCATTACATTTAGCCGATGCCGAACGGATGACACCTTGGCAAACCGAGCAGAGATTTTGGGCTCGGTTCGGCTGTAAAGGCCGCGGACGTTGTTTGCCGGGGATGAACGTCTCGGCTGCTGCCGACTAGTTGACGGCTGTTGTTGTTGCCGTCTTCGTAAGCGATAACGAGGGGATGGAGAGGGGGTGCCGATGTTGTGACTGGGGACGGCTGGGCTACCGAAGTTATTGTGTCTGTCTGTCCCCTAAGACAGCAGGGGGCGGTATATGCGTCATTCCATCGTCTCGTATTGCTCAGGCCCGAACAATTGTTCGACTTCCTCAGGTGACACCATCTCCCACATCCATTGCACCAGACGGCATCAGAGCGAATAACTCCACTGCAGACTGAGCAAGTGTTTTCACACCGTCTGGGCGAGGATGAGCGCTGATGTTGATGCGTGAGAGGGTGTGGGGGAGGCTGTTGAGGTGATTGTGGCCTTTGTCGCTGTTGTATTCGAGTGCGACGAGGTAGGGAGGGTGGGGGTGTTGACTCATCCGAAGATATACGCCGGCAACAAGTGCCGATGTAATCTTCGCTCCAGTCACTAAGTCTGGGAAGGTCCGAACAATTATTTTTCACCCTGAAATGTATCCAGCCATTGCAGCCTGTGCATCTAACTGATGCTGAGCGGATGAGCCCATGGCATACTGTGCATGAAACTGGTCCTGGGTTTGGTTCGACGCCGGCACGGACCAGTAATAAACGGAGCAGGGAGGCCGGCATAGGCTGCTCCGGACTAATAAAAAAGGTATACATGCCTTTGCATGTGGGGGTGGCAGTCCTTGACCAAGCTCGGTGGGAGTCCTGGGTCGTTCCGGTATGGAGAACCGACTGCTCTGGGAACGACACTTGCTCTGTCGACCACCTCGGTGTACAACACCCTGGCTGTACCCAAGAAATGGAATGCTGCGACACTGGGAGAGTCATACCGACCTATTTCCCTTCTATCACAGGTCGCAATTGAGGCACTCCTTCTGCCATGCTTATCCAGACACCTGCGTGCAGCTGAACATCAGCATGGTATCAGGAAAATGCATAGCACCACCACAGCATTAACCTTCATAACCACATCCATCAGCTACAGCCTTAAGCGACACAATCAGAAAAAGAAGAGTTCGTGTTTATCACTCGTCGGAGGCGGACGTGTTTTTAACAGCGAAATAAGTGTTTATACTTGATAAATTAATTTTTACAAAGTGTAGTGCCATATAAGGGAAAGGGGTTTTCCCTAGTGATTTGTTTTTATTGTGGAATAAGGGTAATAAAGTGTACTCCGGGAAATGTGATATCCCCGACGTGCCTAGTGAAGTGGTTTTGGCAACCGACCCCGCTACTGGTGCAATCTTCATGACTTCGCGGTTTACACTTAAGTGTGTGAACTGCAACGCTGATGGAAACGACGCCAGCTCCAAGGACTGTCCAAAGGGCAAAACATTCCTCGCCAAGAGGAAAGTGACCACTTCAGTCGCTAAGGCTATAAACAAGGCACCGATTGCCGGTGTTGTGACTGGTGTACGACCAGCACAGAGTCCCATCACTATCCGATGTGGGGTTTTCTACGCTGCTGCAGCAGGGCGGACTTCGGTTGTTGCTGGGCCTCGACAGGGAAATTTAAGCACTCTTGTCGTTTTTAGCAACGACTGCAAGGAGTACTTCGGCGTGGACTTCTTGTCCATTATAGGTAAAATGCAAAAGCATGCTGGTGAATACCAGCTCTGCAGACAAGGGAAGAAAAAACTAGGCAATAGCATTTAATGTTTAATAATGTTAAATACATATTTGTTAATGTAAATTCTCTTATTTCTTCGCATAGGAGACATTACTTATATTTATTTCTAAAAAGACATAGACCGGAAATTGTGCTTGCAGAACTAAAACTTTCCCCATTTCACAGACTGAATTTTAAGGGCTACACAATGTATAGACAGAACACACCAAATAGTCACAACAGGCAAATAATGGTGGAGGTACCGCGGTAATAGTTAAAGAGGGCGTATGTTCTGAGAGTGTTACCCTAAACCTGGGGAACATAGAAAATACATGCGTTTGAATTAAGAAACTTGACGGTACATGGCTAACCACTGTCGCTTTATACGGAAGACCCCAGGCTGAGTCGGACTGGAAGGGCTTGACCCTTTGCAACATGATGTTTTGGTTGGAGGTGACCTGATGGCCAGACATCCCAATTGAGGCAGTGACGCCTACAACCAAGCGGACAGAACACTGTAGATGATTATGTTGTGTTAATCGATAAGCTGATGAACTCCTTTTTATATTCCTCCGCGGCGTGTAAGCTGGTTTACTCATACTTACAATTCCTACATCCATATCTGCATGGTATTCCCGGGAATCTCTTTTGTAGATGAGGCTGAAGGCATTGGCCTTAGGGCTCTAGACTATGAATCTGACCACAGGGCAGTGTAGATCATATTGTCAGGTGATGGACTCGCGCCAGACAGTAGTTTTTGATTTTGACGAAATGGATATCAATAGGTTCAACACTCGACACGAACGGAGACTGCGGACTACCAATTGACCGAGTACATGTTTTGTCTTAGCATTGAATAGTATCCAGTGTCGAGCAATATTCCAATAAAAACTTAAATTGTGTTCTTTTGCATAGCGTATACTTCGATTGCTCTATAATCAATTCCAATACCCCCAATATCTCAAAAAGTCCATTTGGCCTGGCACATCATTTACCTAGTTAGAGAAAAGAAAATGAGTTTATTGGACCATCATTTATTTTCCAATTTATTGTCCAATAAACTAACTTCTCTGTACTCATGCGAGTACAGAAATGTGTGTATCGCTGATTATTATGCGAACTTTTTGAAAATATACATTATTATTATACATTGGCACGAAAAACGGGGATATACATTTTAATTTTAGCAATACACGCGCAAGTATTTAAATAAAAAATAATATCAATGTTTCGAGATAAACCGAAGTATAAACTTATTTGGACATGAACCCTTAGGAAGAGGAAGAGGGCCCTTAATATGTTCTCTTCCTAAGGAAGTTCCGAAGGAAGGGACTTATATGTGCATAAATGGTCATCAATTACACGTGTACAAAAGGGAAAGTATTGATGGATGGGCTTGGTGATAAGTAATACAGTGATAAAAATACAGAAAATGAAATAAAAACGTATATTTTTTGTAGTTGGCAGGAAACACCGAAACGGGACCTTCCTTTGAGTGGTCACATCTTGACGTATGCCCAATACTTATGTTTGCTTATTTGTGAACAGAGAATCTAACACTGGACAACATGATGGAAGACGGTATCCGTCCGGAGTTGATTGGATCAACTTTTGCCGTGAAGTAGTCATTTTCGGCTCCTTCCAGACCAATTTGAAAATAGCAGATGGTAAATGTCTACACATTTACTACAAAGGAGTTAAAACCATATACGTTTCTGGTAAACGGTATTTGAAAAAGAGTATTAGTATGACTATTTTGATAATTATTAAACTGAATTGTTGGTTGGTTCAGTTGGGGGAAAGACTCGGACTTGGGAGCTTTTTGTAAGATTTAGTTAATTCTGCACTGCAAGGGAAGTATAACATACAACCGTTTCAAATGCATCCTGTTCGAAATATGCATATGCAAAACTAATATAAAAAATTACAAAATGAAATATTTCTCCAAAGTTTCATGATGCCTCTGCCATAACAGGTTGAGCTATTTTTACATTATTGCTGCGAATGCAAGATAGGCAATGGTAGTTTAGAATAATAATTAAAGTATTTAATAAATAATACTCGGCTTCTTAGATTACTGTTCAAGAATTGTATAAACATATTGAAGTGTTTTTTTAAGTTTATTAATACTCAAATTTATGAAGAACCAGTCAAAAATTTCCATAAACACATTAACTTTATTTTAGGAAGAAACACATATTTTAGTTTATATTTCTTAAATGGCAAGTTGTTTTGAAATCATTTCATCCATATTTTCTCATATGGTTAATAAGTTCCTTTTTTCTATGAGAAATTATAATGAACTCAACTTCTTTTTCTTTCTCATTTTCGCCAACAATTTCTTCGTTTGCCTTTTCAGCATTGTTTTCTTGTTCACGATTAATTTTGTCTCCATTTCCTTTGTCACTAATAAGTTGCATATATTCACAAACAATATTTATATTAAATTTTATTATATTATGCCCTTCCAAACTTCTATTAAGCATTTCCATGAAAATACCTCTCTTTTCCGCAATAAATTCTTCAATAAGAATATGTTCTCTTTCTTAAATGTATAGAACAATAAAATCGCAGAGTTACAGACGATTGAATGATATGAATAATTTACTCTTACAACTTAAATGGTGCGCACAAATAAAAGGTAAGAAAATAAATTTGAAAAATCATCAACATCATAAAACTTAAAAATAATCCAAAAAATAGATTAAATCTAATATATTTAGGGTCATTTTTTCATAGGCCGATTAAAGTATCTATTAAATAACCGGGACATTAGTTTTTCGAAGCGATATAGTCCCAGTTAACCAAAATGGTTTTCTCTTTCAACGGTTAAATAGTTCTCAGATAAATGTTTGAGTATGGCAACACCACTGATAATTATCAACTGAAATGAGAATCAAATGGCAATGCTGTGCTAAATCAGCTGTTTATTTTATCCAAATAGAAAGGCTATAAGATTTATTGTACAACTTTAAAATAGACAAGAAAAAATTACATTGAGTTCGGCCGGACCGAACTTAATATATCCTACAGCATGGATTGTATTCCACAGAGACGGTCGATTTTCGTAAAAGTATAGTAACATTGGTATTTTTTCATATAGCTAAACCAAAAGAAATACTAGTATTGAAAAAAAAAATAATTTTGCAAATGAGTATAAAATTTTAATTATTTAAAACTATACTTATAAAAAGATAAAATATCATAAACTTTGGTTGGTTATATTTTATTTTAATTTCAAAAGTACAAATTATAAAAATCCATTATCTTATTTTATTTTAATTTCAAAAGTACAAATTATGAAAATCCATAACCTCTCAGGAGCACAGTGCAAGATAACCTAACTTCATGATTCAGCAAATTTTTGCCGTAAATATAAAAAGGTACGAATATGGAAAAATCTGCGGCCATTTGATTGGTACCATTTTTACGACTTTCTAAAATCTCTTAATTTTACGTGTCTACGGAATGGGAGTTGTGTACATCACCAAATTTCATCATTCTAGCTGAACAGAGGAATGTAGACTCCGAATTTCATGACTATAGCTGCGGTCATTTGGTTGGTACTATTTGTATCCCCTTTTTCCATTTTAACCCCAAAAATCCAATTATTTTAAGTATATACGCAATCAGAGGAATGTATAAACCGAATTTCATTATTTTAGGTCCAGCCTTTTGGTTGGTACCATTTTTATCTCTCTATTCCCATTTTACCCATTAAAAGTACGAATCTGGAAAAACTAAATCTTAATTAGAGTAAAGTACACACCGAATTTCGTGCTTCTAGCTGTTTCGTTTGATAGGTATAGGTGTTCCTCTTTGTCCCATTTCACCCCCTACAAATAAAAATTACTTTATGGTGCAGGTTTTTGCAGGTTTAAAGGGCGAATGCGAGTACCAAATATCAAGCTAAATACTCTAAAATATTAGGGGTTATTATGGGTATTTTCAGTCCTTGTTAGAGAAAAATGTTTCCCTCTGGTCCGATTTCTCCCACTTTCAATCCCAACCGATTTACAAATGTCAAAATTGACATTTGAAAATCGACATTATGTCATTTCAGCTAGATTTCGCATGCAGTGTGACAAATCTATAACTGTCAAGGCTATTTTTATCTGAAAAACCTTCACTGAACTAGAATCGGATTTCAAGTTGTACAAAAAAATGTATGTGAGAACAGTGCTGTAAGCTTTATTTCACCGTCAGTATGAAGAAGCTATAAGATTTCATTCAGATACATATGTTATTAGGGCTGTTTTTCTTTAAGCCGGGATAACAAGCTGCGATAACAAAAACGTTAATATTTATTTGCTCAAAATAAAAAAATATTTTTTCATATTGTCGCCAACTACAATATACATAAATACTTGTATCAAACCAAATTTTCAAAAAAAATATTTTGTGTTGACTTTTTTGGACTTATGCTCGATAACCATAATTTTGATTTACACTGGATACTTATCCAGGCTAAGTTCAAAATTTGTTTTCAAAAGAATTTTTTATTTTGACTGAAATGTTAACATTTTATTTAGTTTTTTTGTTATCGCAGCTTAGTTATCCAGTCTTAAAGAAAAACAACCCTATTATTAGCCGCCACAATATATTGCGGCTTTACTTCTACTGATATTCGGTTGTCGCCGTCTTTTTTCTACCATAAGATACACGTGAAACCAAAAGCGGCCGCCGCCAGCGTGTTTGGTTGGGTTTGAACTCGTACAGAGTTGGCTACGGACTTTTACAGCTGTTCTTTGTTCTTTTGCTGGTTCGGCTTCGTTCTCTTTGCTGTGTTGTTTATGTCTACATTCTTACATTCTTATCGTGCGGGAGGTCGTGTATTGGACAACATACAATTTCTCGACTTTCGACTATAAACTATGTCCAAGCATTGATTCACTTCCGTTAATATATTGAGGACGGCCAACAACATGAATTTAGACGATATCATTTATGTAATATGTCTCCTGACCTGTATCGGAGCTGGGAATTACGTTAGGAAAATTCCTGACAAGGCGCAGAAAAAATATCTAAGCACGGCATTTGGCTTGCTTATGGTCTTTATTGTATCGGGATGGAATAGTTTTCATTGTTTGGTATCGGCGTCTATGGGTGCTGCCGCTATCATATATGTGCATCCCAGGTGAGCATCAACAGTTGAGCAGAAATGAGTGTTAACATTTTTCTAAATATGTCTTTAATTGCAGTAAATGTCATATGGCTGCCATGTTGGTCATGTTCGTTTACTTGGCTTTCTTCCGCTTAGCAAGTATATTCGGTCTTCCTGAACCGCCCGGCCATATTAATATGATTCAAATGATACTGACGTTGAAGGTAAGACTTTGGACTTTGCAATGCAATTTAGTACGAAAATATTCATATTTTCTTTTTACAGGTTGCCGGTCTAGGCTTCGAGAGAACTGCCGCATGGAAAAGGCTCAAAGAACGCGAGAGCAAAAAAGACAAAGATGTAGAAACATCAATATTTGATTCGGAAATTCAGTCTATCAAATTCGTTGAGATTTTGCACTATTCTTTCAACTACATTGGAATACTTACAGGTGAGCGAATTAGACCACTTATCATTTCCATTATAAAAAGACACCAGATAAGACTACAGCAGCAGACATGGTGAAGAAATTTCCAATTTAAAAGATAGTTGATAAAGACCGCAGCTAATGGAACTTATCTCCATCCACAGTAGCTTAAGGCAAAGCAATTTTCATTGACTGATAAAGACGTAATATTGTGCAGATATTTTTAAATGCCGAAAGAAATACTGTTATTGTTTGAGCTATTTTTGCACTGCATTCAGAAGCATTGGCACATTTGAGACACAAAGTAATTGAACTTTCTGATCTTGTTTCTCGTCGAGAGTACGGTTACATTGTCTTGTGGTTTACGTGACAGCTTACTTTCACTAAAGCATCAATGATTTTATATTTATAGAACCTAAATACAATACAATATTCCCACTAACATTCCTGAATATACATGGGCAGTATCTCGCTATTAGTAATAAGCTGCGCGCGATGTAATTTTTTGCTCTTCAACTACTTTAGTGCAAGCTCTGAAGGGCTAATGCATTACTTTACAGGAAGTTACTCAGTGTGCACAATACTTACATTACCATAGTGGTACTAATACATAAAATATAACAAATTAAAGAGCAGACTAAATTAGATAAAACATTTGTTTCGCGTTGTTTTGATTTATTGATATAGTTATCATCATACCCTCTATTGAACCCTCCAAAATGTTTTTTGGTGATATGGTGACAAAATGATCTTGACCGGTGATCCAAAATTCTATCTATTTGATTTTTAGTTTTTACAAAAAGTTTGTTTATTGAATCTAATATACGACCAATAAGTTATTTTAAGACAAGGACAACAACTTAAAGTGATTTCAGGGGTCTATTAATTCAGCATATTAACAGCCGGAAAAAAAATTAAGCAAAATGTCGGTGCAATTAAATTTATGATGTGGCGCGAGCTTAATTCGAAGATGGTCAAAAGGGCACTTTAAACTTAATCCTAGAATTAAGATAGTCAGAAGGGACTTCACCATTTATAATCGATGAAGGCATGTCGAACAACTTCAATATACTAGTCTAGTACAGTGGGAAATACAAAAACAGTATTCCATTTCTTATATTAAGTTCCATGCCACACATATAAGTCACACTAATATCCTAAATTATCCAAATCGTTTTCGAACGGACGGTCCCAACGCCTCTCACTCCCGCCCCTTCCGACCGAGAGGGCCTCGTCCCCATAACGTAGGGACAACGTACACACCACAGTCCGAACTGTGGTGGACAAGCAGTAGAGGGTGGAATACCGGCTACAGATTAAATATCTTCAGCCGGCAAAGACAAACTACACTAAAGGTTAATGCTAACATTTGACATAGAAGCAATACATTACATTTAATAATATTAAAACAGAATACTAAACATTCAAGTACGAGAGAATCCTTGACTTTATTGTATCGATTCCGACACCAAAATCTATGATGTGGTACAATGAATTAAAATCAATACACATTCTACGAATGGGCTGCGCAGAAGCATAATTCGTACGCTGAATATCAATATGAAGAAACTGATAGTATCTACTTGGTCTAAATGGCACGTTAAACTTAATCCTAGAAATAAGATATTCAGATGAGACATCACCATTTATAACCTTAAATACCATCACGGTGTTCAGCATAATTGGTCTACTTTTTAAGGAGGGCAAGTCAATCAACTTCAATCTACTAGAATAGGAGGGAAGAACAAAATCACTATTCCAATGTAAGTGTCTCAATGAAAACAATAAAAATTGCTTCTGAACTGACTCAATTCTATCAATATAGACGCCATACTGAGGGTCCCACACTACAGAACCATATTCCAAAATAGGCCTAACGAGCGAAGTAAATAACTGTTTCGTCACATAGGGATCAGAGAATTCTTTAGCCCAACGTTTAATAAAGCCAAGAACACCATACGCCCTGTTAACCATGGCCATAATATGATTGTTGAAATCAAGTTTCGAATCCATCAGAATACCAAGATCTACAAAAGAATCAACTGTCTCTAACTCAGCTCCAATAAGATCATATCTGACAAATTTCGGATTCGATCTAAAGAAACGCATATGCTTGCATTTCCGTAAATTAAGTTCCATACAGTTTATGTCACACCAACATCCAAAATTATCCAAGTCGTCCTGCAAATAATGAGAATATTCTAGCTGTTTATAAGACAAAAATATTTTCACATCATCCGCATACATCAAAATCCTAGAGTTTATAATAGACTCCGGGAGATCATTTATGAATAATAAAAATAGTATAGGCCCAAGATGACTACCTTGGGGAACTCCCGATGAAACCAGAATTGGCCTAGAACAAGAATTTCCGAATTTGACAATCTGCGAACGATTATTCAGATAAGAAGATATCCATTTCAAAAAATTACAGCTAAAACCAATTCTATCTAATTTATATAACAAAAGCTCGTGATTGACTTTATCAAACGCCTTGCTAAAATCCGTGTAAATGACGTCAGTTTGATTACCCAGAACAAACCCATCAATAACGTGTGAGGTAAACTGAGTCAAATTCGTCGTGGTCGATAAGCCTTTACGAAACCCATGTTGGCTGGGACTCAAAATAGAAGAAACGCTGTGAGAAACAACATTAGTCACCAGTTTATCAAAAAGCTTAGGGATAGCACTTAATTTAGCTATCCCTCTATAATTCGAAACGTCAATTAGACTGCCAGATTTATGTAGGGGATCAATGAACGACTGCCTCCAAGCCGAAGGGAAATATCCAAATCTCAACGAAGTATTAAACAATAACGTCAGAGGAATAGCCAAACCACTAGCACAGAATTTTAAAATTATACTTGGCACCCCATCGGGGCCGACACTATTTGTTGATTCTAGATCATTCAAACCTGACAAGACCAAGGGCAAATCAATATTTGGTATTTCTAATTGATTCAAAGCAGGAATATCATAGGGGTAAGTGCTGTCGGATCGATAAGATCTATTTGAATATGTGGTCGCAAAAAAATTCGCAAAACAATCAGCAATATCCTGGTCCTCACAATATTCCAAGCCATCCATTCTAATCCTAGTTGGTTTAGATGTGGATTTACGTTTCAAATTAACAAAATCGTAAAAAGCTCTAGGGTTATTTCGAAAATCATTCTTCACCTTTTCCAAATATAGTCTATAACATCTCTGAGATTTGTAATGTCATTTGTAAATAAATTTGCATTCTATTAAATATAGATGCAAAATGGTCTTGAGCCAGGACAATATCCCAGTTCAAATCAAATAATGAGAGTATTCTGGACAATTATAAGGAAAAATATTTTCACATTATGTGGATTAAAGTGGCTTCAAAAAAAGTTGTGGATTTTCCCGACTAAAATGAAAGATTGGTTTGTTTTATGTGTTCTCCCAAAATATTTTGCTTTTATCATTATCCGTTCGTGAGCTGGACGCGTTCAAAGTAACCTCTATGAATCAGATTTTTTTGAATAAAATTCTCGATGAGAATTGTATTTAGAAAAAACCTGCTATAATTTAAAATCTTGTCCGAGCCTTATCAAACCATATCAAGCTTGCATTTTAACCCAGAATAGAGTGTAGAATTTTAACATTTTTGTGCAATTTTTGTTGCATTTATTATAAAAATTGTGCTTTTGTTGGATCGATGAAGAGGTATTGATCACCCTAACCCATTAAGGGCCTACAACTTTTTTTCTGTTGGTTCTCAGTGGGTTAAATGTGATGTAAAAACTGAAATATGGGGTTATTTGCATCGTAAACACATTCTAGTCTTACAAAGAGCTAATTTTTGAAAAAAAAAAAAAACATTTGGTCTTTCAATGGATAAATTGGGAGGAAAACTTCACATAAGATGTTATAATAAAATAAAACAATCATGTCGCACGGGATTTTCCTCCCAAGAACGAGATTATATAGAAGTGAAACTATAGGTCAGTAATAGGAAAACTCATACTCAGTTTGTTATTTCGTGGTCGTTTGTCTATTTTTACAGTACTTTTAATTTCCAAAGGATGTAAATGTTTCAATAATTTAGTTTCGTACTTTTGCGTGATGTACTATGGTATGGGTATCAAATGAAAGAGAAGAACATCTCCTAAATATACTTTAAATTTCATGCGTCTATCTATGTTAATTTAACATTAACAACCATTTCAAGTTTTCCCCTTTTAAAAGTTTATATAGATTTTTCATTTTTTAATTTTTAAGGGGGAAAATTTGAAATGGTTGAATTTCTTTCAAAAGTTAGAATGTGTTTACGATGCAAATAACCGCATATTTAAATTTTTACTTTACATTTAACCCACCGAGTATTAACAGTATAAAAAAATTTCGGGTTTTTTAATGTGTTAGAAAATTCTAAAAATTGCAATTGGTTATCAATACCTCTCCAATGAGCCCCTAAAAACATAAATCGAACTAAAAATGTGGAAGTTATTGCAATTTTTATAAAAAATTCATCAAAAATTGCAAATGGCCCAACTGACTACCTTGGGGAAATCCCTATGGAATAAGAAGTGGTCTAGAATAAAAATTCGACAATCTGAGAGAGATGTGCATGATACGAAGATATCCACTTCAACATGTTACTGCTAAATCCAATACGATCTAATATATATATATATAAATAATTCATGTTCAAATGCCTAATCTCCGTGTAGATTGCATCAGTCTGTTTAATCTGAACTAAATCATCAATAAAGCGAGAAGTTAACTGAACAAAAATTTTTATGGTCGAAAAGTCCTTGCGAATTCCATGTTGACCTGAACTCAAAATAGAAGAAATCCTATGAGATGCCACCTCTCAAATAGTTTCGGAATACCACTCCACTTAGCTATCCATCTATGGAGGGATCAATGAATGGCTTCCTGCAAGCTGAAGGTAAACACTTAGATAATAATGTTAACGGAATAGCCAAACCACTAGCACAAAATTTCAAAATTATACTTGGCACACCATCGAGGCCAAAACTATTTGTGAATGTGAGATTTTTTGAATTTGGCAAGACCAAGGGTAAGTCAATAGACAATCCAATTTTTATTACCGACGAGAGACCACAGCATGTTTTTGGGACATTTTTAACATTTGTTGTTGAATTATCTCCCAACACACTCAATTCCAGGGATTCGATGTCGACTATTTTTATTTTCTGTTAAAGAAGTATAAATTTCCAACAAAACTCTGCTCTGTTACAACGTGTGAAAGTTTTGTGCTCCGTTCTAATTTGAATAAATATTTGTTATATTGCATCCATAGCTATTATAGTGCATCAAATTCATTACTAATACACAGATAAGTATTTTTGTGATTTAGTTTTACTTGTGATATTGTATTTGTGTGTTTATTTTTTGATAAAAATCGTGTCTTTGGCTAAGAAATATTTCTTGACCAAACAACAACAATTGTTTTGTGATTTCTGTGCACTTTTTTGTTATTGCTTGTAACGTTATTCTTGTTGTGCGTTCTGTCCATTTTCGTTTATTTTGTTTTTTCTGACTGAACAGTGTTGCCATCTATCGTTTTTTTTTTTTTTTTAACTTATTATAGTGATTTTTTTACGCGATTTTACTTTTTATTTTAACACAGTAAAGGGTGGTATTTTAGAAAAATGTCGTGCTCGTACGAAAATTGTAAAATTGTTTCGGACAGTGAGCGTTCCATTGAATGCTGGTTGTGTACCAGTCAATGGCATGCTAAATGTGCCGGTGTAAGTGCAAGGGTCGTGGACGCATTGTACGGGGAGAACAATGGTCTACGTTGGTGTTGCACCAAATGTAGAAAAATTGGTGTAGATTTTTACAATTTTTTCAGGACTTCTATGTCCGAGGTTGCTGAAATGGGAAAAGACCTCTGGGCGATTTATACAAGATTTGGCAAGTGTGCGTCCAATCTGGATAAATACCCACAATTGGATGAGCTTGCTAGGTCTCCGGAAGTTTCAGGCCAGAAACGTAAGAGAACGGCGAGGACGGGGTCTGCTAAGCCCTCGTCTGTGAAGTCTGGTTCACTTAACACCATTGGATCGGATGGTGTTGTTTCGGTGGCCTCGGTTGTTCCTGAGGCTAAGGCTACTGTAGTCGGCGGGTCAATCACTGTGGACGGTGATACCCCGACTTATGCTTCGGTTGCTGGGCCGGTGTCCGATGTGGCTGAACAATCGCAAAATCAGACGCCAGTTGTAGCGGGTCCTTCTCTGGCCCGTGTGAATGCGACTGGTCGGCCGGACCCAGTTGCTGTTGCCGGTGGTGTCCGTCCGCATCGTTCTGGAGGAAATTCCGGTGGATTGTCCAGGGCTCCGGAAATGAAAATGGTTTTCGTTTCCCGTTTCGCTCCGGATACGACCGTGGAAGATTTAAATTGTTTCGTCAAATCAAAAATTGAGGGTGACTTCCGTATGAAGACGTTTAAATTGAAGTCATCCTTTGCCCAAAGTCGGGCATCGTTTAAAATTGTTGTCTCGAGGGAAATTTTCGACAAGCTAATTGTCCCCTCATTCTGGCCATCTAGGGCTTTTGTCAAAGAGTTCGTGGATAGGGTTGACAATCTGGCGCGTCTCCCATCAATGTCAGCCACTATTCCAAAAAACTAAGCAGCTCTTTTAGTGTTGGGTATCAGAACGTTAGAGGTTTGAATACGAAGTTGAGTCGTCTGTTTGTTGATAGCTTTGACTTTGTCTTCTCGGCTCTCGCCTTTACTGAGACATGGCTGAAAGTTTCGATTTTGGACTCTGAGATTTTATGTGGGAGATATGTTGTATTTAGGAAGGATCGCGTAGGGAAAATTGGTGGCGGTGTTCTTATCGCTGTTGCTAATGAGTTCTCATCCGAACGCTTTATTCTAAAGGGTGATTTTTTAAGAGCTTGATAACTTTTTAAAAAAAAAAACGCATAAAATTTGCAAAATCTCATCAGTTCTTTATTTGAAACGTTTTGAGTAACAGAGACCCAATTGGTGCGAACGGCGACGAATCGAAAATTGGTGGTCATCATTAACACTGGCCGATACAGCTGCGATATTTTCTTCAGTTCGCACTCTACGTAAGCGTGTTGGTGGTTTAATGTCCAACAATGTAAATTTGGTGCGAAATTTAGTCACAATAGCCCGAATAGCCGCTTCAGTGGGTCGATTAAACTGACCATAAAATGGAAGCGCGCAATGAACTTTCTTAACAGAGCACGCATTTTGATAATAAAATTCAATAATTTGCAAGCGTTGTTCGTTTGTAAGACGATTCATGATGAAATGTCAAAGCATACTGAGCATCTTTCTCTTTGACACCATGTCTGAAATCCCACGTGATCTGTCAAATACTAATGCATGAAAATCCTAACCTCAAAAAAATCACTCTTTACAAGGGCTTGATGACATTGAATTTATTGCAGTCCTTATTAATATGGGACGTAATAAGTTGTTTGTCACATGCTCTTATATTCCTCCATCGTCTGAGTTGTGTGTATATGAGAGGCACTTGACTGCGATTGGTATGGTTGCTTCGAAAGCAGGTGATTTGGACCATGTTATGATTTTAGGAGATTTTAATTTACCCTCTGTATCTTGGCTTACCTTGCCAGATGCTGAGGCGTTAACTCCGTTGACGTCAACTTTTGATAGGGATGATTGGCCCTCGCAAATAGTTAGACTTTTTACTGATCTTAACTTGTCGCAGATAAATTATGTGGGAAATGCAAATGCTAGGCAACTAGACTTAGTATTTGTCGATGATCCCCATTACTTCGAAATCAGTAGAGTTCCTCCCATATCACTCCCGGAGGACAACTATCATCCTACATTGAATATATCGATGTTGTACTCTGGTGAATCTTCTCCCTCTAGTTCGCAAGATAATCGAACCTCTTTCTGTTTCAAGAGAACTAATTTCGAAAAGCTTTATTCACTTATTCAGGATGTTGACTGGAATTCTGTTTGTAGCTGTCGTCACTATACTGATATTGACATTGTCGTAGATAGATTTTATCACATTTTGAATGACTTTTTGTCACAATCAGTACCGAAAACTCGGGTTGGGCACTCTAGAAGACTGCCTTGGCTTTCACGTGAGTTGTCTGGCATGAAGAATTCGAGAAATAGACTTTTTAAGAAATTTAAGAGGACCGGTTTGAATTCAGATTATGTCAAATATTCCGTTGCTAGGTCGAAATATAGCATTGAGTCTCAGAGATGTTATAGGATCTACTTGGAAAAACTAAAGAATGATTTTAGGAAGAACCCTAGATCTTTTTATGACTTTGTGAATTTGAAACGTAGATCCTCAACTAAGCCGACAAGGATTAGAATGGATGGCTTAGAGTTTGGTGATGATCAGGCGATTGCTGATTGTTTTGCAAAATTTTTTGCGACGACATACTCAGAGCGATCTTTTGGGTCGAGTGACGCCTACCCTTATAATATTTCTGCATTGAGTCAATTAGAAATTCCTGTTATTGATTTACCCTTAGTTTTGTCGAGTTTGAATAATCTCAAATCCACAAATAGTGTTGGTCCAGATGGGGTGCCAAGTATAATTTTGAAATTCTGTGCTAGTGGTTTGGCTATTCCGCTAACATTATTATTTAATACTTCATTGAGTTTTGGATATTTCCCTTTGGCTTGGAGGAGTTCATTCATTGATCCCCTCCATAAGTCTGGCAGTCTAATTGATGTTTCAAACTATAGAGGGATCGCTAAGTTGAGTGCTATTCCGAAGCTATTTGAGAAATTGGTTACTGAGGTTGTATCTCATAGAGTTTCTTCTATATTGAGTCCATATCAACATGGATTTCGTAAGGGCTTTTCTACTGTGACAAACTTGATTCAGTTTACTTCTCACGTTATTGATGAATTTGTTCAAGGTAATCAGACTGATGTCATCTATACAGATTTTAGTAAAGCATTTGATAAAGTGAACCACGAACTATTGTTATATAAATTAGATCGTATAGGTTTTAGCTCTAACTTCTTGAAGTGGATATCTTCGTATCTTTCAAATCGCTCTCAGATTGTAAAATTTGGTAATTCTTATTCTAGACCTATTCTGATTCCATCAGGTGTTCCTCAGGGTAGTCATCTAGGGCCGATTCTTTTCTTATTATTCATAAATGACCTTCCGGGGTCTATAATTAATTCTCGACTTCTAATGTATGCAGATGATGTAAAAATATTTTTTTCTTATAATTGGCCAGAATTTTCGAATCCATTGCAGGATGACTTAGATAGTTTTGGACGCTGGTGTGACATGAATTGTATGGAACTCAACCTAAGGAAATGCAGACACATGCGTTTCTTTAGATCGAATCCAAGATTTGTCAGATATAATATTAGAGGAACTGAGCTAGAGTTAGTTGATTCTTTTGTAGACCTTGGTATTCTAATGGATTCCAAACTGAATTTCAACAATCATATTATTACTATGGTTAACAAAGCATATGGTGTTCTTGGCTTCATTAAGCGATGGGCTAAGGAGTTCTCCGATCCTTACGTAACGAAGCAGCTATTTACATCACTTGTCAGACCTATTCTGGAATATGGTTCCGTAGTGTGGGATCCTCAGTATGGTATCTATATTGACAGAATTGAATCAGTTCAGAAACAATTTTTAATATTTTCATTAAGACATTTGCATTGGAATAGTGATTTTATTCTTCCCCCTTATACTAGTAGATTGAAGCTGATCGACTTGCCTTCCTTGAAAAGCAGACGTGTTATGTTGAACACCGTGATGGTTTATAAGGTTATAAATGGTGATTTCTCTTCTGACTATATTATTTCTAGGATTAAGTTTAACGTGCCATTTAGACCTTCTAGATACTATCAATTCATCCATATTGACTTTCAGCGTACGAATTACGCTTCCGCAGAGCCCATTCGCAGAATGTGTATTGATTTCAATTCATTGTGTCACATCATAGATTTCGGATTAGGAGTCGATATAATAAAGTCGAGGATTTTCTCCTGCTTGGATGTTTAGTTTGTTGTGACATGTTTACTTTACTTTAATATATTTAGTTACTAACTTTAAGAATAACTTTTATTTGCATGTGATACTAATATTTTGTTTAATATTTTTGTTTTGCCGGCTGTTGATATTTGATCTGTAGCCGGTGTCCACCCTCTACTGCTTAGCCGCCATGGTTCGGACTATGGTGTGTACGCTGTCCCTACGTTATGGGGACGTGGCCCTCTCGGTCGGAAGGGGCGGGTGTGAGAGGCGTTGGGACCGTTCGAAAAAAAAATAGGATGTTAGGATAACGTATATTAGATAGAACTAATCTTCTTAGATATTGATTTTTTTTTATTGGCCCCAAGTCAATACATCAGCTGTAACAATCTTGGCACATCCTTTGTCAATTATAATTATATCTGGGTGTATTTGTATGCACATAATTTATAATCCACATATCTATGCTGTTTAGTTACCCTTTAACACACCTAATCTCATTCCAGGACCATACTATCGCTATCGCACCTACCGTGACTATTTTGAGACATCCTTTGCCAATTATGCTCCGACTATTGAAACCACCATAGATAGACTAAAGAGCGCTGGCATCTATTGTACCTTGTATTTATTGAGCAACTATTTCTGGCCTTTAGATGTAAGTATTTATTTGTCTGCTTAATCAACAATTCAACTGTTATAAGAAAATATCTAAATATATGTTCCTTCTTCTTAGTACGCCCTCACCGATGAATTCTACAATGAACGTTCATTCTTCTACCGTTTAATGTATGTATGGCCAACATTCTTCATATTCCGCATGCGTATCTACACTGGCTTGACTTTGAGTGAATGCGTTTGTACGATGGCTGGTTTCGGTGCTTATCCCGAGGAAGCCGATGTAGTCAATGGGGAAGGTCCACGCAAACCATATAATCATTTGAAAGCAGAATCGTATAAGGGTGCATATAACTTCACAGCGATAGTTAATACTAATGTCATGGGTGTGGAGAAATGTAGCACATTCCGCGAGACCATGAAACACTGGAATATTTGTGTTCAATACTGGTTGGCTGTGAATGTGTACAAATTGTTCCCAAGTAAGAAATATAGGTAAGTCGCTGAATATGAAAATTTGAATGTATACTTTGTTAATATAGGATAACCTCAGTTAACAATTTATTTAAAAAATATCTTCCTAATTACTGATTTCATGAAAATAGTAATTAAATATGTATACATTGATGTTCGTTGGAAAAAATTACCTTTTCCAGTCATTGGATTGTTGGCCATCAGGCACAGCAAATGCCACGTGAACCACCGCGAACGGCACCTCTGCTTCTTGAGGGCGTTTACTTCTGTAATTCGAAGAATTTTGAGTTTATCTCACGCTGTGTCTCTTTTTAATTCTTGTCCGTTTGTTGTTAAAAGATCTAATTTGTACAGTGATCCGTTTCTGTTGATCAATTACTACTATATCCAATATTTTGTTGCTGGTTTGTTTGCGTTTTGCATATCAACTAGCAATTTTCCAACTGAGCTCAGTCGAATAAGTTTGTTCAAAATCAGTATATACTTTAAATGAATCTTCTCTAGAAACACTAAAAACTTCCTTTTCCTATTCCTTTCAGAACGGCTGCAACCCTACTTGTTTCCGCTTACTGGCATGGCTTCCGCCCTGGTCATTATTTCTGCCTAATGGGCGCTCCGTTCTACGTGCCCAATGAGGATATGTGGGATAAACTGATACGCAAAGATGCTACCGGAACAAAGCGCAAAATACTCGATTTCCTCTTCTGGTTTTTCAAATTCTTCTGTGGCAGTTATTTGGGTACTGCATTCCTGCTTGTGTCGTTCGACAAAATCTGGAGATTCTACAGTTCCGTTTATCACGTTTGTTACATATCCTGGTTTGTTTTTCTGGTCGTGGGTATGGTATTGACCAAACAAAAGAAGGCGGCCGAAAAACGTAAAAAGCGTCAAGAAGAAAATAAAGCAGAGGGAGGACAGGAACAACAATCGTCAGATAAAGAAAAAACACAGTAGGTGGTGAGAAGAAGAACAGAAGTTCGGTTGGGAGGAGCAACATAATTAGAGGTGTTTATTTTTTCGTAACTTAAGTATATATCTTAAATATGTTATAAGTGAAATTTTTGATATGTGCTATTCAGAGCTTCCTATTACCTACGTGGTGAAAAAGGTTTGGAATCAATATTTATGGAAGCGTAAATTTAAGCCATTTGATTGCAAATGCTTGAAAAATCAATTCTGTTTTTGAGTTTTCATTCACAGAATCGCGAATATTAGAAATAATAATTTTAGTTGATTAGAAATCAATCGACCGAAATTTACGCTTCTATAAGTGGTGATCTAGTTTCTTCCAAAAGTAAACTACTTCAGATTAACTTCACTTGTTGCAAACAAAAGTAAAGTTCAAAACTCTGACATGTTGGTGTTAACACTAGATTATTAGAAAAGTCATTATAATAAGATATGCTTTGTGATTGTTTTTTCAAAATTTGCTGAAGTTAATTGGGTAAATATTTAAAAATGAAATATACAATACCTAGTAATGAGCTGGTTTCAGTATTTAATTCATGATCTGGATTTGTATTTTCTTCAAATGACAGCGAAGTGACAGTTGTCACTGATTTCTTCTTTTGCTACGAATCTTGTGAACAAATCTGTCGCGACTTTTGAATATTTAATGGAAGAGTGAGTAGAAATATAGCAGTAAATATTGTAATCTTATGAAGAAAATTTTTTCTTCTAAAAATGACCTACTTCTATAAATCACTCATTTTTCATTAATTTCAACAACATAAATTAGATTTATTCAGCAATCAGTTTGTTCGTACTGTACTAATATCTGGGATTCCAATAATGTTGGTGGAAATTTCCTGCCATCAGATATAAATGTTATCACTATCAATTAAAGACAGTTTCTATACATCTTAAAACGTATGATTTTATATACAGTTTATTTCATATTCAAAATACGAGATCGATGCTCCGATTTTGGAGCTGGAAAAGGGCTTTATTCAAAGTTCCCATATTCTTTTCGGAATGAAATTCCGTAGATGTGAACTAATATGTAAATAATATTTAAATTGGCAATTGTTTTAAGAATTGCACAGAACTGATTTGAATAATTCCATGAATATATGTGTATACATGAGTTACGAAAAAATACACACCACTATTATAAATTCTCTGTCGTATTTGTCAATCGTTCTTGATGTTGGAAGACAACTTTTCCGGATTTTGTTTTCAAACAATCTGTACAAAATTGATAGTCAAAATCCGATACAAGTCTATTCCCACTCCAAGTACGAATGGACAATTATTAGCTAATTTTTTTATACCTTACAAATTCTTTTGTAGTTTTAAGTTTAAACACACTCTATGACTAACATGCGAAAGTCGAGGATTAACGAAAAATGTTCAAATATATTTGTATTCGTTTTTTTGACTCTCTCCGCATTCTTCAGTCAAAGAACAGTTTTTTTTGTATAATAATTTATATCCGCCTACCTTTTGTTGGCATAGATTGTTTCAGGTTTATTAATGCAAAGATGTTTTAGTGGGTGGGTTTTTACCAGATCAGGTTTGTTTTTATTGATTATTTAAATGATCCATAAATTTATAATTTGCTTTAGCATCTAACATTATATTAATAACTAGTCTTTATTGAGGCAAAAGAAATACTTTTACAAATACTTTGAGAATTGGAACAATGAAAACAGAGAGAACAAATAAATCAATTACTACTATAAATTGCATCTACAATATAGTCTAAGCTAAGGCTAAAAATAACACATAAAATAAGATAAATTCATAAAATTTATAAGTGTCATCAAACAAATTTGTTTTTTTATTTTTTGTTTATCAGAATCATTCATACAAAACATGTTTCCATTCGATACCAGCTCGAATTCAGTTTTTGTTTAGTACAAATTTAAATGCAAAAAAGAAATACGTTAAAAATTCTTAAAAACTAACTTGTCTAGTAAAGAATTGTAAAAATTAACTTAAACTCAAAAAAGAAAGAAACCAAATAATCCCATAAATGGCAAGCCTTGTTATGATTTGTTGCAGAACACAGTCACAACGCTAGTTGATGTGAAACTGCCAACTCCATTACAAGAGAAAAGTGCATTGTAAATGTCTTTCCAGAGTTATATGCATGCAGCAAGTTAGGTGAGAAGGCCTTGTGCCGTATGTCATGCTGAAGTGGGTTCATCTACACAAAAAGGAAAGGAAAAAAGACAAATAAATTGTGAATAAAAGTTAAATCGCAAAAACAACTAATAAATTATGTTACCTGTTACCAAAGACATGCGTCTTTTGACATTCTGTGTAGTATTATAAGCTCCGCAATGTACACATTTTAAACCGATGAAATGGAACTTAGTCTTCGAGGTCTTTAAATAAAAAAAAATATATACATATATATTCATAACTACACAATTTTCTTAATTTAAATTTAATATGCCGGATTGAATTAAATTTGTTCGAAGGTGAGTTATTTTACGTATGTAAACCGCTTACCTTATGGCAATCATTACAGAATATATGTATCCTTTGATTTTCATATTTTTTAGGTATTGGCATCAATTCAGCCTTAGCATCTAAATATTCCCACAGTGCTGTCATGTCTATCAGTGATGTCTGACACGTGGGGCATGTGTAATGCCCGGAGGCTAACAGTTGATCGAAGCACATCTTATGCAGCAGATGACCACAATCGGGAATGTGACAGGGAATGCGCGAAGTGTGTATGTCTCCGAGGCAGACAGGACAGTGAGAGCGGGAGATGTTTTCGACACACTAAAAAGAAATAAAAAGAAAAAATTAGCGAAAATGTAATTTGTGGCGGAAATTGCGATAATGTCTTTCTTTTGTGTATTTTAGGCATATAAGCTCATTGTTTTCTTTCTAAGACAATTTAGCGATGTTCGTCTGTCTGCATGTCTGTTAAAAGCATTCTAGCCGTCGAACGAAATGAGCTAGGTGGTTAAAATTTTTTCTAAATGTGTCTTATGGTTACTGTTCGGTTAGGATTGAAAGTGGGCAAAATCGGGCCAGAGGGAAATGCTTTTCCCTAAAAAGGACTGAAAATACTCCTTAATATTTAAATAATTTAAGCTATTTTTTGAGAATTTCTGCTTTATATGCATCTGAAATTTGTGGCATACATTCCTCTGCAGCGTAAAAGTACCAAAAAGTGAATAAAAGGATAAAAATGGTACCAATGATACGACAAAATATAGAATCATGAAATTCTGTCTGTATGTTCCTCTAATTGTGTAGACATGTAAAATAAATAAATAAAATAAATTTCCAAATTCGTACTTTAAAGGGATAAAATTGGAAAGGAGGGATAAAAATGGTACCAAACAAACCGCTGAAGTTGAAATCATGAAATTCATCAGACAGTGAAGACGCGAAACAAGAAGGATTTTTTCGAAATTCGTACTTTTAGGCGGAAAGTGGGACGAGTGAGGATAAAATGGGCTTTGACTGAATAGACGCGAAAAATAAGGAAATCTTTCGATATTAGCGTCTTCAAATCAATCAATCGGCTGTAGCTAGAATCATGATATTAAGTATTTGCACTCGTCTGGTTGCGTATAGGCGAAACATAAGAGGTACGAATTTTTCAAAATTCGTATTTTTAGGGTCAAAATGGAAAAAAGAGTAAAACTGGTACCTAGCAAATAGCTGTTAAGTGTGTACATTGCACTCTGAAACATATTGGATCTTCAATATTAGTACTTTTCCTATCGAAATGGTAGAGACGTTTGGGTTGTAGCTGGAACCAAGAAGTTGCAAATGGGGAAAATTAAAGATTGCTGCCTCATGCTCACTTTACCATTATATTTGGTATTATATATTTATATATAGTAGCGGGCTATTAATATTATAATAATGTAGCATCCAAATTTGGATTCTATGGGTCTTCAAGTGTAAAATACAATTTGCCACCAACCTTCACAAACTCGCCTAGTCTCTAATGAAATTTTAATAACTTTTGTGCACCTGGTTTTTAATTTTGAATCAATTGGAATTGTTTTTTGCTATTTTTAAACAATTTCAAATAGCCCGAATAATTAGAATTCCTGGGCACGTGATGATACCACATCAATTTACGCCTTAAGTATGCACTTTGAAGTATTTCTGCGCCCACATTGATTTTCCAAATCCAATAAATTCGTAATTAAATTCATAAAAAATATCGTTATCCCCGCAATACTTACCCTGTGACCACCGATTTTCAGCTGTATCGGCAAACACATATCGCACACCTCGCAATGAAAGAAATTATCTTTGCCGCCAATGCGGCAGATGCCGCATTGTTTACAGTGGTACTGTTGTTTATCCGAATCATCGAATAAATTGCAAATTAAACATGTATACTGCAAATAAATGAAAGCAAAGAAAATTAATTTGATTATAAATGTGTGTAGCATTAGGTTGTTTTTTATTATTCTGAAGAAATTGGTATTGCTACATCTCTTAATTATAAATAAGTATAATTTAATTATCAGCATTAACGTTTATTGGAATGAATGTGCTACCAAGTTGTGATTGGTTGTTTTAAGTTTGAATCTACCTAAAGTTTGCATTTCACAAAGAACATGCATAGTATCAACGCATTCCAGCTACATGCTGGAACGAAGTCAAAGGCTCAGTCTGAAGGACTATCAAGACTCTAATGGAAAGACCAACCTAATGAAAATCTTTAATATTGGCTGGCACATAAAGAACATGACGTGTTGAATACTATTAAAAATAATATAAATTAAATTAAAAACTTGTTTACTTACCTTTCCAAAGCGAATGCCACAATTCTGGCAGCGTTCTTGAACCTTTTGTCTGGTATTGCATTCGGAACATATCAGTTCAGTTAGAGTTTTCCGATCGAATTGGTGAGATTCATTTTCATCGTGACAAAAACGGCACTTGTAGAATTTATTGCAGCAGGGAGTCTGGAAAGGAAAAAAGTAAAATTGATTAAATATTTAGTATTTTAGGGCATCTCGCAACGCTCTTATGGCATAACTTTAGAATTTCAAATTATCTAAATTTTGTCAGAAAAATATTGCACTGGTATCATTCATTTCCTATTGCTGGGAAGACAATCAAGTGGAATCAACATCTATTAAATATAACTTTGTTGTACAATGAATAACAATAACAAGACAAACAGGTGGTGGAAGATTTCATATCTGTCTGGAATTAAATAATTATTCGCAAGATGTGTTACAATTTGTCCAAATATTAGCATAAAGGCGAATGAACTTTGGATCAATATTTGACGTAGTGAAACGTATTAAAAATGATTACTGGATCGCTCGATCAAAGCAATTCACAAGACACAACGACGACTCTAGAAAACTCAATTTAGATTCTAGCCAAAAATAAATGTATCAGATTATATTAAGATTGCGTGTAGATATATATCGTGATAATCTTTAAGTAAATGAAACGGTAGATTTGTGGATAAATCTTTAAATAAATAAAACAGGAGATTTGTGGATAAATAGATTGGCATAGGCGTAGGAAGGAGGTGGTCTAATACCACCCCTGGTCTTTTTTAGACCACCCAAGATATTTCAGCTAGATTTTGTTTTAATTAGACAACTTCGAATCTAACTCTACTTGTGAATACTTGACAGATGGAAAAGACAAATGGTAGGTCTGAAAGTAGAGATTCTGTACATAAACTTCTTTTGTTATACCCTCCACCTCCAGGATGGGGTATACCACCATTTGATCATTCAGTTTGTAACACCATGAAATGTCGACCTGGACCCTATAAAGTATTTATATTACTGATCGTCATCCGTCCGTCTGTTGAAAGTACGTCCAAATTTGACATAAATGTGTCTCATAGTTGTAGGTCGGTTGGGGTTACAAAATCGGTAAACAGAGAAAAATGTTTCCCTCATAATAAAAATACCTTCCATAACTCTTAATATTTAGAGTATTTAAGCATGTTTTTTCAATATGTCTGCTTATATTTAATTGATATTTGAAATGCGCATTCCCACGGTAGCATAAACGTTCACCATAAAGTGATTATTATTTGTATGGTGTGAAATAGGGCAAAATGGGATAAAAAACCAATCGTCTACAGCTAGAACAATGAAATTAGCTGTTTACATCCCTTTAATTTGGTCGACACGTATAATAAAAGGAATTTTCGAAATTTGTACTTTAAAGGAACTAAAATGAAAAAAGGGATAAAAATGGTAACAACCAAATGGCCACAGATAGAGCCATTGAATCGGTGTACACATTCCTCTGATTGTATAGACGTGCAAAATAGAAAGATTTTTCAAAAGGATTTTTTCAAATTCGTACTTTTGAGAGGTGAAATGGGCATAGAGGGATGAAAATAGTACCAACCAAACGGATACACCTGGAATAAAGAGATTCGGTGTATACTTTCCTCTATCTACATATATAGATACGCAAAATAAAGATGTTTACAAATTTCGTTCTTTCAAAGGGATAAAATGGGAACAGAGAGGTGAAAATGGTGCTAACCAAGCGGCTACATCTAGATAAATGAAATTTGTTTTGTACATCCCTCTAATCGCGTCGACACGCAAAATAAAGAGATTTTTCGAAATTCATATTTTTAAGGGGCTAAAATGGAAAAAGGGATAAAAATGATAACAACCAAATGACCGCTGATAGAAATTCGGTGTATACATTCCTCTGATTGCTTAGACGCGCAAAACAGGATGATTTTTAAAAATTCGTACTATTTTATTTTTAAAGTAAAAATGGAAAAAAGTGATAAAACTGATAGCGAGCAAATTGCTAGAATCGTGAAATTAAGATATCTTGCACTGTGATCGTGGGATATAACGGATTTTCAAAATCTGTGCTTTTGGGATCAAAATAGAATGGATATACTACCAACCAAACTGTACACCATCCCCTAAGAAGATTGCCTGTAATGTTGTTGCACTTCTCATCTGCAGAAAATACTGTGGAATGCAATCCAATCAAGGGCACTAAGTTCGACCGGGCCGAACTTTAATTTTCCTTACCTTTTTTTGTGAAAAAGAAGATGCAGAATATTCCAATAGTTGCACAGTTTTATGATGGTGAAAATGTAATACCGGGCTAAAGAAAGCAATTGCAAGTTGCAATAATTAGTCCACTAAGGACAGTCTTTTATAAAATAAGTTATTCGGCTACGAGAGCATTAAAACTTGGCTAAGTTCTTATAAATATCGAAATAGTAAAATTGTTGTCATTTTTTATTTTTATTCCATTATGGAGACATGGATAATACAAACATTATTATCTGTTAATAAAAAATTATTTTAAGAAATCGAAGAGGCACTTTTTTGATTATAAAACAATTGTAGGGAATTAAGAAAAAATATATTTTTTAAGATTTGATAATTTTATATTAAACTGAAAGCAATTTTCTTGAAATTCGCCAACAAATTATATTTATCTCAACCAGAAAATGTTTAGGTTTTCTTTTAATTTTCAAAACTCCTGATTTTCATTCCACCCTAGTATCTACAATGTCATATATCGGGAATGCAAAATTTGAATTAAAATCGATCGAACCTAGAGACAATTTCTGTTCTGTTTTTAAGAATTCTTATTCCTCATTATCTCAACCCATTTTGACCCAGTGTTCGATTAATGTAACAGTAAACATTAAGAAACGGTGAAAAACAAATATGGCTGACCATTAAAGCAAATACATACATTTTTTTGCATTGAAAAACTGTGGGCTATTGTCCTCTCCAGCAGAAATCTATTGCTACGCCGATGTAGATAGGCCCAGCGATTTGAAGAGATTTTTCAGTCAGAGATCATCTCACAGTTAGGTGGGGTGTACAGTAGAGCGTACCAGGTTACAAGTAAAAAAAAAAAGTTCGCCGTACACCTTCGAATATGAAGTATTATTGAAAGGTAGTTTCAAAAAAAATTTTTTTATTTTTTTATGCCGAACGTAGGGGTCGCGCTTTTACATTTTTCTATATAACTTCTGCATTTATAAACGGATTTTAAAGTGTGATACATCGATGTTTTTGTCCGATTTTTTTGTCTTTGAAGTCATTGAGCTCAAACATGATTCATGATTTTATGCGAGCTTTAATTTTCGATTATTAGAGTGGTACATTAGGGTAGTAGCAACTGAGAAATGATGGGTAAGTACCAGAAGGGGGTGCTTGAGCTCAATGACTTCAAAGACAAAAAAATCGGCCTCGTCGAGACAAAAACATCGATGTATCACACTTTAAAATCCGTTTATAAATACAAGTTATATAGAAAAATGTAAAAGCGCGACCCCTACGTTCGGCATAAAAAAATAAAATTTTTTTTTTTTGAAACTACCTTTCAATAATACTTCATATTCGAAGGTGTACGGCGAACTTTTTTTTTGAGGTACGCCCTAGTGTACAGTGTACACACATGATGTATGACTGACTTAAGCAGTCGTTTGTTCCAATCACATCTTGTCACAAATATTAAAAAACATTTTGGTGTACCAATTGCAAATGAACTTGTTGTCAAGTCATGTTTTTTTTTGTAAATTTATATACCTACGTCATATATGAAATATATGTGAACAAACCGGTAACTCGGTGTACTACGTCAGACGCTACTCTCCTAACATCGAGTTGTTAATAGAAGTCATGACACACAATAAAACAAGCGAAACTATTGGAAATATTCGATGTATATAAAAACAAGCTGAAAAGAGTAAAGTTAGGCCGGGCCGAATTTTATATACCCTGCAGATTACAAAAAATATATATTTTTTAAATATTTACACATTGACTATACAAATATATATATATATATATATATATATATATCGAAATAATGACACAAAATATTTAAAATTGTAATATTTGTAATTTTACAAAAAAAAAACTCAAATATTTAGAGATCCTATCAGAACTTGTGAGGAGAACTTTTTCTTCTCTGGGCTGATTTTTTTTATCAGGGGTACCAAAATATGAGCTTGACATGATATATACTTTATGTATTTATACAATCCACGAGAGTATTACGTCTTTGTGCATTTGTTTGTAACACCCAACCGACTTAGAATCACTTTTTGAATCGATTTATCAATGTCCGTCTGTCTGTCCATCTATTTTTGTAATCAAAGTACAGGTCGCAATTGTAGCCAGAATCAAATGAAACTTTGCACAATGAAGTTTTTCGAGATATGGACGAACGCTATTTAATTTGAAGAAAATCGGTTCAGATTTTGATATAGCCCCTATACGAATTTCACTCCCGATTTGACTCTTTCACTCTAGATACCACATATTTTACCAGTTTTTCTTCAAAATTGGCAACCCATCTTATATTCCAACTAGGAACACCTGTGGTGAAAATAGGTCAGATCGGTTCAGATTTATATATAGTTCCCATTCAAATTTAGCTCCAAATTTCACTTTTTCTGCTCTAGAAATCACATATCTTAAAAGATCTTCTTCAAATCTTGCAAAATATCTTATATTTCAACTAGAAACACCCATGGTAAAAATGGGTCAGTTCGGTTCAGATTTATATATAGCTCCCATACAAATTTCGCTCCAAAATTGACTTTTTCCTCTCTAGAAACCACATATTTTATCAGATTGTCTCCAATTTTAGCAAAACCTCTTATATTCCAACTAGGAACATCTGTGGTGAAAATAGGTCAGATCGGTTCAGATTTGTATATAGCTCCCATTCAAATTTCGCTCCCGGCATGATTTTTTCCGACCCAGAAACCACGTATTTTCAACGAATTTCTTCAAATTCATCCGCCATCCGTCCGTCTGTTGAAAGCACACGAACGTCCAAACTTTCACAGAGTATGTCTAATAGATGTAGATCGGTAGGGATTGAAAGCGGGCGAAATCGGTCCACAGGGAAAATGTTTTCCCTCACAAGGACTGAAAATATTCCTTTAGAGTATTTCATCATGCTTTTTTTAAATGTCTGCTTATATTTGTTTTATATTTGGTATGCGCATTCCCCATATAGCAAAAACGTGCACAATAAAGTGATTTTTATTTGTAGGGGTGAAATGGGGCAAAAAGGGATAAAAATGGTCAAACGACAACACGATTTTCGGCGTGTAAATTCCTCCAATTGAGTGGATCCATAATATAAAGGTATTTTTTCCAAATTCATACTTTTAAGGGATACCATGGGAACAGAGGGATAAAACTGGTACCAACTAAATGTACACCGTAGACACGTAAAATAAAGAGATTTTCGAAAGTCGTACTTTTAAGGGGTAAAATGGGAAAAAGGAGATAAAAATGGTACCAAACAAATGGTCGCAGCTAGAATCATGGAATTCGGAGTATACATTCCTCTGAATGCGTAGACACGAAAATTAAAAAGGTTTTTCGAAATTCGTACTTGTTAGTTTTAGAAATGCGGTAATAATACATTTTGATCCTAAACGAGAAACCAATTGTTGATATATTTAGTTGGTGTACCCTTTCTTTCGTTTTTAGTAGCTGTAATCTTTTCTGCTTAATAATTTTTAAATATTAGAAGCCTTTTGTTTGTATTCCAAAGGGGCGAGTCTAACCTCTTGACAGGGACTGTGTACTTTATGCGGCCCACCATGAACATTTCAAGTTGTTGCTAACGGCATGACAAAATGAATATGCTCTGTATCCTCAGGTGAAGGGTATAATAACATCTTTAAAATTCATCTGATTGCCTGCCAAACAAAATCAAAAAAATAACACTAATCGTTGATTACTGATTGTACGATCGCGAATCGCGACGACGCCAACAACTACGAAAAAAGATCCCCCGTTTGAAAATCAAATCAAATAAAATTGAACACCGAACAGGCAGACAACAATTAATTTACGCTGATCATAAAGTGTGTGTGTTCGATTGTTTCACATTCAGGGAGGCCAGGGCGATCGATCGATCTTCTCAGATCGTATTTCTCTTAATCTACTCCCACAACTTCTGACGTTGGTGCTGCTGATTTTAGGTTTTTTTTTTTAACTGGCAGTTGTTGGAATTGAAGTGGAAATTAAATACGTCAATGTATTGATTATTTTTGGTTTCTTTTTGGTAGCTGCGATCGATGGATCGATCGATCCAAGCAGTATGTACTTTTTATATGATTTGTTAGACAGGTGCAAATTAAATGAACAAATTTCGTAAATTAATACAGAGATTAAAATGTGTTAACAGCGGTTTAAAAAAGAAACACGCAAGCTAATTTTAGGTCTAGCATTAAAACACATTTTTCTTTCGTTTTACATTTCCAATGCGGCATGACGCATAAAGCTTCAAAAGCATGTGCAAATGTATGCATGTAAGTCCGTCAGGGTATTTGTTTTGGCCGGTTAATCATTGATTGCAATAAAATTTTATGGTAATTTATAATGGATTTTGGTAGCTGTTTTTTCACAATTGTTGTATGTAGATGTTAATTTTATTGTTAATTTTGTTTATTTCATATTCATATTTACAGGTGGTGTAATGGAGAACATTTGATCGGATCATAAATGTCAGTCAGCTTGGCTCGTGCAAGCATTTGAAGTGTTAATGATCAAATAAAACTCGATTTTGTGGACGGAACTAATGGACCCACCATTAGCTTTTTCTAAGCATTTAGTTTTATTAAATTATAAACTTGAACGAAATCCAACGAATACATCCCTATTTCCCTATCCCTATTATCCCTATTAATATTATAAAACCTTAGTGTATGTCTGTCTGTTTGTTTGTTCCGCAATCACCTGTAAACGGCTGAACCGATGTTGTTGAAATTTTCAGTACAGATAGATGCAGGTCTGGAAGGAACTATAGGCTATAGAATTTTTAAAAATTTACTCTGTGGGCGGAGTGGGCGTGGCAAAGGTGTTTTTGAGAGCTAGAAGGCTGAAAATTGGTACATGTATATTACTAACCACGACAATGATAAATATGATGCCGAAATTTGGATCTTCGTTTTGAGGGCGGAGTGGGCGTGGCAAAAGTGTTTTTGAGAGCTAGAATACTGAAAATTGGTACATGTATAATACTGACCACGAGAATGATAAATGTGATGCCGAAATTTCGATATTCGTTTAGTGGGCGTGGCAATAGTGTTTTTTAAGCTAGAAGGCCGAAAATTGGAACGTATATGTATATTACTGGCCACGAAAAAGATAATATAAGATAAAAGATGCCGGATTTTGAATTTTCGTTTCGTGGGCCGTGGGGGCGTGGCAAAAGTGTTTTTAAAAGGTAGTAGGCTGAAATTTGGTACATATATATTACTGACCACAATAAAGACCAATTTGATGCCGAAATTTGAATTTTCGTTTCGTGGGCGGTGGGAGCATGGGAAGAGTGTTTTTGAGAGCTAAAAGTCTGAAAATTGGTACATATGTATTACTGACCACGAGAAAAATATGATGCTGGATTTTGAATTTTCGTTTGGTGGGCATTGGGGCGTGGCAATAGTGTTTTTGAGAGGTAGAGGCTGAAAATTGGTACATATATATTACTGACCACGATAAAGATCAATTTGATGCCTAACTCTGGATTTTCTTTTTGTGGGCGGATTGGGCTTGGCAACAGTGTTCTTTGAGCTAAAAGGCTGAAAATTGGAATGTATATATGACTTTTTCCGCTCTAGAAACCACATATTGTACACGATTTTCTTTAAATTTGCCACAAACTCTTATAATCCATCTTAAAACACCTATGAAAGTGGGTAAAATCAATTCAGATTTAGATATAGCACCCATACAAATGTTGCTCCCAAGTGTTTAGCCGATTTTGGCCAAACTTTATATATTATATTTACCTATAAACATACATGGTGAAAGCGGATCAGAATGTTCCAGGTTTTAATATACCCCCATACAAATGTCCTTTCCGATTTAACATTTTTTGTCAAACGCATACTTTTACAGAATACTTTTAAATATTTTGGCAGAACACGGTATATAAAGGGTAATTTTTTAGCTATGTATTATCTTTTTGGCAACACTGGTTTAAACAGCTGACGCACGTTTCGTGTTTTGTTTCACTGTCAAACATCTTCAGTTTGGTCTATAATTTAATCGTCTTACAAACGAACAATGCTTGCAAATTATTGAATTTTATTATCAAAATGCGTGCTCTGTTAAGAAAGTTCATTGCGCGCTTCCATTTTATGGTCAGTTTAATCGACCCACTGAAGCGGCTATTCGGGCTATTGTGACTAAATTTCGCACCAAATTTACATTGTTGGACATTAAACCACCAACACGCTTACGTAGAGTGCGAACCGAAGAAAATATCGCAGCTGTATCGGCCAGTGTTAATGATGACCATCAATTATCGATTCGTCGCCGTTCGCAGCAATTGGGCATCTGTTACTCAAAAACGTGGAAATGCCAAAATTGGACTAAGCGGATGGACCATTTGAGACGAAGTCAAGGTCAACATTTGCATGAAATAATCTTCAAACATTAAATTATATGGACCGTACTATCGATTCAAATAAAGATTGCATGCATTTTTCTGAATTTTATGTGTTTTTTTTGAAAAACTTTCCTATAGCTTTTAAAAAAATACCCTTTATGATAATCTATGATTAGGCCCCAAACAAAAATTCTTCCCGATTTCATTTTTTACCGAATTGAATTGTAATGGGGTAGAAAGTGGAGGGTATCATATAGTCGGCCCGTCCGATTTTACCCATTCCTTACTTGTTTTAGTTCCAAAACGTGTGGCTGTACTATATAAAAATAGATTTGACTTTTGATATTTCTAAAATATACTTGATTGCCCGTGTCTCAATGCTATTATGGCTGTTTTTCTTCAAGACTGGATAATAAAGCTGCGATAACAAAAATGTAAATAAAATGTTAAAATTTCACTCAAAATAAAAACTTATTTTTTAAAATTTTCACCAAAGTCAAAATTATGTTTATCGAGGCTAAGTCCAATAAAGTCAACAAAAAATATTTTTTTGAAAATTTCTTTTGATACATATATTCAAGGCGTATTTATGCAGGTGATAGCAGCAGAGCAAAAACAAATTCGGCAACAACAAAATACAAGTAATTTTTTGAATGGTGAGCCATACTGTCAAAGCAAAATACATGGGATTTGACAGTTTCGGTTACTTTTGAATGAAAAAAATTTCAGTCAACTGGGCTCCTGCTATCACCTTTATAAATACGCCTTGCATATATTTATATTGTAGTTGGCGGCAATGTGAAAAAATAATTTTTTATTTTGAGCAAAAAAAATATTAAAGTTTTTGTTATCGCAGCTTGTTATCCCGGCTTAAAGAAAAACAGCCCTATTATCTCAAAATAATCATTGGGTTCTTAACTAAATTCAGTTTATTACAAGACATAAAATTGTTTACTAAATCGAAAGGTATTGAATTTTGGCCGATGGAATTTGATTCTGGGCCACTGTGCATCGTAAAGTGGATTCTGTGTCGTTTTTCTATCGATGCTTCGATCGTGTTTATTCTTCGGATATTCGTGATCTTATTCCGGACGTTCCTCTGTTTCAGTAAAAAATAAAACCATCGATTTCATATAGTCCGACATTAAGTGTTCTTTTCGGCCCCTTTGGCATGCTTCAAAGTACCACCAGAGGGCCGTGAAATAAATATCTATTCTATTTATTCAACTGGTAACAGTTTGGCAATTCTTTTTGAAATAACCGGTATAGAAATATTTCACTTAAAATTCCTCATTATGAATCGTGTGATACAACAAATTGAAATTAAGATTAGACAGAATGAACATATGTACATATTTAACTATGTAATATCTAAGGGCGGAGAGTCTGTTAAAAATACATACAGACAAACAGGCAGGCAGTCAATTAAGTGTTTTTTTTGTTAATTTCTCAGTTATCGTCGCAACATTTATGATCTTTTTCTTTGTACATTTGTATAAATAGTTTACTACTTACTTACTCACTTACTATGTGCACAATATGTTTATGATAAATATATAAATACAAAGTGTCAATTGTTCAAATTAACCGGTTTCGCGTATGTATTTGTCTACACAAAATTCAAAAAACAAACAGTGATAAACACAATTAATATGTATCCAACCATCCAACCATCCACCGTCAAGTACGATTTAATGCGATACACTCGTCGAATATTTACTGAGGCGGTGGCGGCGGCAGCAGGCGCACGTTTCCCGCTGTCCAACGCCATGGGCGATAATGACCACAATAGACATCCATCCATCCATTGAACCAAACATACATACATAAGTACCTACTCGTACTTATTTATGTACAAATTCAAAAAAAAAAAAACAGTCGCACGGATGGACAGACACATGGACATGCGGGGATAGTAACAAACAGAGCCACATCAGCCAATAACAATAACAACTCTAATAATAGAAACAATAATACAAAAAAATTATAAAATAATTTTCTTAATAAGAAACAATTAAAAAGTATTTAACAATCTCCATTTGTAAGTGTAATTCCTTAACGAATTTGTAGATATTTCGACATGATATCGCCGAGAGAATTCAATTTCTAAATTCGGCGTCAAAAAGATGCGGGCCACCGGTTCGTTCAAAAGGGGGAGGGAATGAAACACGAATAAAACCTTAGCGTCTCTTGTCTTGATAAGCGATAGACGATAAGCAATAGGCCTTCCCCGTTGGAAACACTTTGCAGTTCCACGGCTGTGTACACAAGCACATCTGTTCGTAATTGATTACTTTAATTCAATTTGCATATTAATTACTCTATATATAGAGTAAATAGATATTGAACTATTGTTTGGAAATCAACAGACTGCATTAGTTGCACTCATAATGGGGCGGTAACGGCCAGCCGATGGGGCAGTAGCATTCGATACAACTGCCAAACAAATAAAGACAGACAATCAACAATGAATGTTGACAACAATTAATATTAATTGGCCCTCAAAGGGTTATGTGTCTCAATGATAGAGCAAAGCATTTTCTGATTATTCCATGTACTACCAGCATATTGGGCGAAATGTGATACATTTTTGGATTTTAACTCACAAAAATATATCGTTCAACGATGGACAGCCGTAAGGAATGGCAAACGATGGTCGACTATAAATTAATAGGTAGCTCTATATCCGATCCATTTTAGTTCAATTAATTCAATATTTTGTCCGCATGAAAAACAAAATTTAAATATTTGCCTGCAAAAAATATATTATAGACCCAAACATTATATAAAACTAGTATATCAAAAAAATTTTTTTTTTCAAATCCATGCTTTATGCAAGCAGAATTCTATTGGGCCTAGAAATTCTTTTTTAGTTATCTTTTGTAGAAGGAAAAATTACTGCAAAATTTCAGTTTTTTATCTGCCATAGAACGGCATATATTCGAAAATGGGTTTTAACTTCGTATGGGAGGTGCCACGCCCACATTTCCATTACCGCCCATTTTTGTCACAACTACGCACATTAATGCTAGATGCACTTACACAAAATTACAGTAGGTGTAATTTTGGTTTTAACTTCATATGGGAGGTGCCACGCCCACTTTTGCATTACCGCCCATTTTAGGCGCAACTACGCACATTGATGCTAGATGCACTTACACAAAATTTGAGCACTATACGTGTCATAGAACTGACACTATTCGATAATATGTTTTAACTTCGTATGGGAGGTGGTACGCCCACTATTCCAATACCGCCCATTTTTGGCAGAACTACGCACATTGATGGTAGATGCACTTACACAAAATTTCAGCACTCTAGGTGTCATAGAACTGACAATATTCAATAATAGGTTTTAACTTCGTATGGGAGGTGCCACGCCCACTTTTCCAATACCGCCCATTTTTGGCACAACTATGCACATTGATGCTAGATGCACTTACACAAAATTACAGCACTCTAGGTGTCATAGAACTGACAATATTCAATAATAGGTTTTAACTTCGTATGGGAGGTGCCACGCCCACTTTTCCAATACCGCCCCTTTTTGGCACAACTATGCGAATTGATGCTAGATGCACTTACACAAAATTTCAGCACTCTAGGTGTCATAGAACTGACAATATTCAATAATAGGTTTTAACTTCGTATGGGAGGTTCCACGCCCATTTTTCCAATACCGCCCATTTTTGGCACAACTATGCACATTGATGCTAGATGCACTTACACAAAATTACAGCACTCTAGGTGTCATAGAACTGACAATATTCAATAATAGGTTTTAACTTCGTATGGGAGGTACCACGCCCCTTTGTCCAATTGGTCAAATTTTTCCATTTCCTTGTATTGTCATCGAAAATGATTAAGTGTGCAAAATTTGAGCAAAATTGGTTGAGAAAAAAGCTTTCAAAAATTGATTTCAAATTTTGTGGCACACAAACATATATAGAAAGTAACCTTATATAAAGCATGGAAAAACAAGTAAAAACGGCGTTAAGTTCGGCCGGGCCGAACTTTATATACCCTCCACCATGGATTGCATTCCACAGAGGTTGACGGTTTTCGTAGAAGTGCAGTAATATTACAGGAAAATATAATTTTTTTAATATAGCCAAACCAAAACAAATACAAATATTGAAAAAATAATTTTATAAATAAATATAACATTTTAATTATTTCAAACCATTAGTTGTTTCAAATAAAAAAATAAATATTCTTATATTTATATTTTCAAAAAGCTTAAATACCATAAATTTGGTAGATAGTGGGTGCTACAGTTGGTTGTATTTCCATTCTATTTTAATTCCAAAAGTACTAATTTTGAAAATCCATTATCAGACGTACATAGTGCAAAATAACCTAACTTCATGATTCAACCAATTTTTGCCGTAAAAGAAAAATTACGAATTTAAAAAAACTTGATATTTTGCGTGTCTATACAGTCAGAGGAATGTATACACCGAATTCCATGATTCCAGCTGCGCCCATTTGATTGGTACCATTTTTACCCCCTTGACGTTTCTACGCAATTAGAATTTCATCATTCTAGCTGTAGTCGTTTAGTTAGTACTATTTTTATCCCTCTGTACCATTGTATCCCTTGAAAGTACTAATTTCGAAAAATCTGTTTATTTCCGTGTCTACGCAGTCAGAGGAATGTATACTCCGAATTGCATGACTCCAGCTGCGGTCATTTGGTTGGTACTATTTGTATCCCCTTTTTCTATTTTAACCCCAAAAAGTACGAATTTCGAAAAATTAGTTTATTTTCCGTGTCTACACAGTCAGAGGAATGTATACTCCGAATTTCATGACTGCGGTCATTTGATTGGTACTATTTTTATCCCCTTTTTTCATTTTAACCCAAAAAAGTATCCGTGTATTTTACTTGTCTATGCAATAAGAGGAATGTATACACCGAATTTCATTATTCTAGGTACAGCCGTTTGGTTGGTACCATTTTTATCCCTCTATTCCATTTTACCCCTTAAAAGTACGAATTTGGAAAAAATACTTTTATATTGTGTATCTACTCAATTAGAGGAATGTAAACACCGAATTTCGTGTTTCTAGCTGTTGTCGTTTAATATGTACCATTTTATCCCTTTTTTGCCCCATTTCACCCCCTACAAATAAGAATCACCTTATGGTGCACGTTTTTGCTATTCCAGTCACCCCACGAAAATAAAGTTTGGATTGTTTAATGATGATTTGCAAAATATTTCGTCCCTCGATTAAGCCGTCTATGAGCTAAACGCCGCTGAAAATACCCCTAAAAATCTTATTTTTCCGGTGCAATTTTTTTGTGGTGCATTTTTGTCAGTTTGTTTTCTGAAATAATAGACCCTTGAAAGCACTTTAAATATAAATTTTGATTCTTGTCTTAGAGTATCTTATAGGTCTAATTATTAGACGTTTGTTTTATTCATAGTAAAAACTAAAAACTTTGTTGATAGTATTTTATAAAAAATTAATAGCTGCAGTCAATACCTTTCGAATGATGCCTAAATTATGAACATCGGAACGCCGCAGAGCTCATTTTTGCAAAAAGAGTTTGCAATTTTTGGCTCTGAAAATCTATCTCCTGTATTAAATTATTTCACAAAAATGAAGTGAGTGACGTCATTTTTCGTCCGATATTCATGATTTAGGCATCATTTGAAAAGTATTGATTCCTTCTCTTTATTTTTCATAACACCTTTTACTTTGAAAAACTAAAAAAAAATCAATATAAACGTCCAATAATACGATCAATCAATATTCTAAGACAATAATAAAATTTTTATGTAAACATTGGAAGCTCTTCTATAAATTAAGGAAAACATTTTGGACTAAAATGCAACATAAAACAAGTAAGGAAAGGCGGGCGGGGCCGTAGTATATATACAGGGTCCGTCAAATAACTTTTTTTGAAAATGCTATAAAAAAACTACTGAATATTTTCTCAAATTTCTTTTTTATTTGAAAGTACAATCCTTCCGGTTAATAATGGAAAATAATTTCATTCAAATGGCTGCTGAGGGCACCCCACAAATAATAGTCCAACGGTTGAATAGTTGAAAAAAAAAAAACGTTTGATGGCGGACCCTATATATATATATGAAATATGTGGTTTCTGGGGCGGAAAAAGTTAAGCCGAGAGCGAAATTTGTATGAGAGCTATATATAAATCTGAACCGATATGACCAATTTTCACCACAGGTCTTCCTAGTTTAAATAAAAGATGTTTTGGCAAATTTTAAGACAATCTGATAAAATATGTGGTTTCTAGAGTGGAAAAAGTCAAAATGGGAGTGAAATTTGTGTGGGAGCTATATAAAAATCTGAACCGATCTGACCCATTTGCACCATGGCTGTTTCTAGTACAAATATAAGATATTTCACCTTATTTGAAGAGGATCTGTTAATATATGTGGTTTCTAGAGCGGAAAAAGTCGAATCGAGATCAAAATTTGAATGAGAGCTATATATAAATCTGAACCGATCTGACCTATTTTCACCATAGGTGATCCTAGTTTAAATAAAATATGTTTTGTCAAATCAGAAGAAAATCTGATACAATATGTGGTTTCTAGAGCGGAAAAAGTAAAATCGGGAGCGAATTTTGTATGAGAGCTATATATAAATCTGAACCGATCTATCACATTTTCACCACAGGTGTTTCTAATTGAAATATAAGATAGTTTGCCAATTTTGAAGAAAATCTGTTGTTATATGTGGTATCTAGAGTGAAAAGAGTCAAATCGGGAGTGAAATTCGTATGGGGGCTATATCTAAATCTACACCGATTTTCTTCAAATTAAATAGCGTTCGTCCTTGTCCCGAAAAACTTCATTGTGCAAAGTTTCATTTGGTTCTGGCTACAATTGCGACCTGTATCGTGATTATAAGAATAGATGGACAGACAGACAGACGCACTGACGGACATTGATAAATCGATTCAAAAAGTGATTCTAAGCCGAGCGGTATAATTAACAATGGCTCTATCTCCCTTCCTTTTGGGTGTTACAAACAAATGCACAAATACATAATTCTCTCGTGGAGTGTATGAAAATTACATGCAAAAAACATATTTTTTAGAGGTGTTTTCAAAATATTTTGCAGATCATCATTAAACAATCCAATCTTCATTTTTGGGAGGTGACCGCGGCAATTTATTTTCGTTACCTATCCTAATATACATAAGTCCACTTAAATAACACTATGCAAAAAAAATTGTCGAATGACAGTGTATAACATTTTATGAGGTATTTTGGCGTTATAAACGCGAAAAATATATTAATTTATTGTATGGATATTTTTTAATATTTACTAATAGGCTTGTCACACTACATGAAATCGAATAGAGTTGCTGAAATCGACCCTGTCGCACTGTAATTTTTGACATTTGGTCAATTTAGATTGACAAACGATTGTTTGTAAACAAAGCAAATAAAATAAAATTTAATAAAAGCAATTATATTTCTGTGCGTTTTTTTCAGGGTCTTGTTAAATAATTGAAATAATTGAATTGAAAAAATGTCTTTATTAGAAATTTTGGTATCTAGCTATAGGCGTCAAACTATATTTGAGCCACATATAGTTTGGTTGTAAGAACTATTTAAAAATAGTTTGTTTTAAAGAAATATATGACTTTAAATAATGGAATACATATTTTGAAAGATTCACTCAAAGGTATTTGTTAGTAAAAGAAAACAGAAAGTCTGCTGTAAGAGCAGATTTTCTGCTGAAAAAGAGATAGCAGATTTGTATCTGCTGAAATAGCAAACAGCTGTTTGCTGTCTTTAAAAATAAAGAAAAAACGCTTTCTTGAAACTTTAAGCATATGTACAGAACAATCCAGTTAGCAATTTTATTAACAACACTTTTTAGAATAAATGTTATTATAAGGGAAAGATATTGTGATTGTCTTTTTAATGATTTACATATTGCCCCAAGCTAATATAAAACGAAATTCGAACTAAATTCTTTTTCGCCGTCAATCTGAAAGGCTTTTAAATTATAAACGCTTACTTTTTACCTATTTTAATAATATAATTAGCAGTAGCCATTTTTAGCAGACTTGCAGAAAAACTGCTGTAATAGCAGAAAATTGGCTGCTGCTAGGCAGCAGACGATCACTGCTGTTAATAAGAGACCTTTTCTTTAAGTGTTGCACCTTTGGACAACCAAAGGATAGGATACATTTAGAGAAAAAATAATATTTTTAAGATTCAAAAATGCGAATAACTCTCGCAATTAATATCAAACTAGTCCCCAGCGCACTGTTTAATTTATATATTTTTTTAACCTAGAAATGTTTCCTAGATCCAAATTTGTTGATGAAATCATTCTCTTAGCATATTGAATTTCGAGCACTAGAGAAGAGAAATATTTATTTTGATTAATTGATTAAACAATATAGGTCCGCCAAATAAATTTTTTTTAAATGCTATAAAAAAACTACTGAATATTTTCTCAAATTTCTTTTTTTAATTGAAAGTACAATCCTTCCGGTTAATAATGGAAAATAATTTCATTCAAATGGCTGCTCGGGCACCCCACAAATAATAGTCCAACGGTTGAATAGTTGAAAAAAAAGTTAGATGGCGGACCCTATATTATTTTTGAATATTGTAACACAGAAAGATAACTTATTTCAAAATGTTGATTGCAGTAAATCGTTTCGCAATATTTAAAGATATAATATTTAAGAAAAAAAAAACAAAACTTCCCTTTTTTAAAGTGAGATTTAAACTCTTAGTAAGTCTATACTATCTGCAGAAAATAAATACAACTGGAAAATAAAGTTGTAAATACAAATGCGAATCAATCAGCAAAAAATGTGGAGATTTACAAAATTGTTTAACGCAAATCAGGGCCTTTACACCAGATTACAAACATTTTGTTGAAGAGTTGTTATGATGTGATTTGATTTTCTAAAATCGGAAACAATATATTTTTTTAATTTTTTACTAAAATTCAAATTTTCGTAAAAAAAACTTTAGAAATATATTTCCATAATGAGAGTACCTAGGACAAAAATTTGAATTTAAGTAAAGAAAATGTATCAAGAAATAATTTATTGGTTGCAACAAAAAAAATATAAAATGTTGTCCTCATTTTGTTGTACCCTCATTTTGGGATTAATGGTACGATCAACCTGCCTGTATGAGAAAAAATATTTTTTTCGAAAAAATAATATTTTCTTATGCCACGAAAAACCCCATAAAAATAGAAAAAAATAATTATTTTTATTTTTATAATCAAAATATTTATATATTATTTAGAAAGATATTTTCAACGAGAAACCTATGTCTATATTCAAAATGGATAAATGTAGAAGTCATGACCATATTTGTAGACGCAAAAGATTTAAATAGCGCGAAAATTAGATGACAGAAAATTTTGTTCTATTTTGAAATAGCTGATAGAAGATATGAAGCAGTATGCCTCAGTGTACACAAATATTTTTTAGGTCTCGAACAAAAAATGTTTTTTTTTTTTTTTTTTTTGTTGCATAGTGTCATGTTGCAATAATAGCTCGTGGTTATAACATATTCCATATTCTTTAAACAAAATTTAATGTGACTTTGATATGATGAAACTATTTCATTAATTTAACAATTTTTTGCATAATTTAATTATGAACTTTCATACATATGAAGAAAACATCCTCTGCATTTATGAAAAATTATTTATGAAGTGATAAATATTACGAAGAAAAATTCGTTCGGTGTGGCAACACGATCATCTCAAAATAATCAATTCTTTTTCTATCCAACACTAATCAGACAAACACGACATGCTGCCACACTTATAAAAAAACTTTGTTAAACACATTTTGAGACGTTAATTTTTAACATAAACAGACGATATCGAGTGACAGAAAGATGATAGGTGAGATATCGGTCGTCGTCATTGTGAAAACTGAAAATAAAACCTAATAACTTATTAAATAAACACAAAGGGGAAACAAACAAACACACATGCACAATACTAAACCTGTAGTAATTTGTGACTAAATAACACATGTAATTAAACAATAACAAAAAGTGCAACTTCAGAGGGGCGAGGGGTGTCGTTAGTCCGATTTTTTGATAAAACAAAGATTTAAAATTAGAAAAACAAACAGAAAACAATTTTTTGCATGTAAAATTAATTGTGGACCAATATGAGCTGAACACATCCAGTACCCCTATAACAACAGCAACAGTAACAGTAACAACAACAACTTATGACAATCAAAATTAATTAACACAAGAAAATGACAACGTACATTCGACATACGACGAACGTACGTCTGGAAGCAGAAGACCACAAAATGTATCCAAACAAACCCAACAAAAATCGACATTAAATAAATTGAACATGAGTCAGTCGACCAGCCAAGACCGACCGACCGAAGCGACAAAAAAGAAAGGGAAACAAATACCGGGTGTAGAAGTCATGGAAACAGATAATTGGCGATCAATGCAGACCACTGAGGACAGATTCTAAACGAATGTGGATCAGTTGGACAAAGTATTCATCATCAGCATCATCTCGTAGAAATTATTGACTAACGAGCGAACGGGCGATTGTGCAAAATGAGAATGAGTGTGACCAGCGAAGATAAACTAAGTCACTCACGTCCACAATCATTCGTTGTGTTGGAAGCTACCAGTGATGGCTGGATGACACGTAATGCAACGTACGTATGTAAGTAAATATTGAATTAAAATAACAACAGAAGTGCTATTCATTACAGAGTTTTTAGATTCATTCCATTCGTTTATCTTAAATAGATCAAGAAGAAAATTCTGACAGCACCATAACTAAGTCATCGACTGTGGTTCTAAACTACACGCAAATGAAAACACGTTTGAAGTTCGTTTATCACAAACTGAGTTTATTTGTCCCAAACGATCTACTTTTAATGAAAACGTTTATCGCAAACGTAGTTTATTTTATTACAAAATGTTCATAAATAACGTTTGTGTCGAACGAGATACGTTTAAGAACACATATTGTATTTAAACATGATTGGAAGTTCTAAAGAGAGTTGAGATAGCCAACTATAGTTGGCTACTTGGCTTACAATAATGTTCTGCAATAGGATTGCGTTTATTTATATATTTTTTAAACTGCTCCAGCATAAAAGCCAAAAAACAATTATATGTTTATTTGTTATTATTTTTTATTTTTTACCATAATTTACACTGGGAATGCTCTGTCCACAGCGAGTACATTCACGTAGGTGTTATGTCACACTAAGCTCCGCCAAGATAATTGAGGTTTTGTAAAAATATTACGTAGCCTACAATGGTTTGTGGCGACGATTTGAGCCGTGAGAATGTTTGGAATATGTTACACTATTTAAGTTCTTTAAAAAAAACCGACTCAATGTAATATTTACATACGTAATATAACCACAAAGGTAATACAACAACGAAAACTGTTTAACTATGGAAAGAACACGTTTTGAAAATTAAATGCTAAAAATAGTTGGCGTTTTTAATTCGTAGTGAAGTTAAATGCATACATGCATTCTATTGTAAAGTGAGGAAAGTTTTCTAATTTCTAGAATTAGGCAAAACACCGTTAGTTCACCACTTTAAAAGATATGTGCCTTTCCTGAGGAAGTTTAATAACTTCACATATTCAAAGTGTCATTTTTGTTTAGCAAATTTGAATAATTTAGCACCATTATAACATAGTTTTTATACCCTCCACCACACGATGGGGGTATACTATGTTTGTTATTCCGTTTGTAACACCTTGAAATATTGACCTGATACCCTACATAGTACATATATTCTTGATCGTCATAAAATTCTAAGACGATCTAGTCATGTCAGTCCGTCTGTTGAAAGCACGCTAGCATCTAAACGAAAGGAATTAGGAGGTCCAAAATTTCCATAAATGTGTCGTAGATCGGTTGCGATTGCAATTGGACAAAATCGGTCTAAAGGGGAAATTTTTTTCACTCACAAGGACTGAAAATACACCTAATGACCTCTAATATTTAGAGTATTTAAGCATGTTTTTCAATATGTCTGCTTATATTTACTTGATATTGGGTATGTGCATTCCCTGATAGCTGAAACGTGCGCCAATGGGGCAAAAAGGGATAATAATGGTACCTATTAAATGACAACATCTAGAAACACGAAAGTGGGTTTGCACGTTCCTCTAATTGAGTAGATACAAATTCGTAATTGTAAGGGGTTAAAAGGAAGTAGAGGGATAAAAATGGTACCAATCAAACGGCTGCGCCTAGAATAATGAAATTCGGTGTATACATTTCTCTTATTGCTTAGACAAGTAAAATAAAGGCATTTTTCGAAATTCGTACTTTTTGGGCCTAAAATGGAAAAGGGATATAACAATTATACCAACCAAATAACCGCAACTACCCAACAAGCAAAGTAATACGAAAACGATTCGAAATCGTATCACCTAGAAGAAAAATGATGTGAGTGAAGTTAAATTCCGAATTTAACTAGCAGAGACACAAACCACTGTTAAAACTATCGGCTGTTAATGAGTTAACAGAGCTATGTTAAGCCGTTAACAGAGCTCCCAAACACTTGAAGAGGTGAATTTGTGCGTCCATTGTGGCCAAATGGAGATACTTTAGTTGATGGGACTACCATCAAATTAAAGGTAATTCCGTTTAGTTTCGCCGTGTAAAGGCCAAAGTTCTGAAAAAATCTTCAAAATATCAATTTTTAGCCAAAAACCTCAAAAATTTCTGGAGAGGATGACTAGTGCGTCCATTGTGGCCAAATGGAGATACTTTAGTTGATGGGACTACCATCAAATTAAAGGTAATTCCGTCTAGTTTCACCTTCTATAGGCCAAAGTTCTGAAAAAATCTTCAAAATATCAATTTTTAGCCAAAAACCTCAAAAATTTCTGGAGAGGATGACTAGTGCGTCCATTGTGGCCAAATGGAGATACTTTAGTTGATGGGACTACCATCAAATTAAAGGTAATTCCGTCTAGTTTCACCTTCTATAGGCCAAAGTTCTGAAAAAATCTTCAAAATATCAATTTTTAGCCAAAAACTTCAAACATTTCTGGAGAGGATGACTAGTGCGTCCATTGTGGCCAAATGGAGATACTTTAGTTGATGGGACTACCATCAAATTAAAGGTAATTCCGTCTAGTTTCACCTTCTATAGGCCAAAGTTCTGAAAAAATCTTCAAAATATCAATTTTTAGCCAAAAACCTCAAAAATTTCTGGAGAGGATGACTAGTGCGTCCATTGTGGCCAAATGGAGATACTTTAGTTGATGGGACTACCATCAAATTAAAGGTAATTCCGTCTAGTTTCACCTTCTATAGGCCAAAGTTCTGAAAAAATCTTCAAAATATCAATTTTTAGCCAAAAACCTCAAAAATTTCTGGAGAGGATGACTAGTGCGTCCATTGTGGCCAAATGGAGATACTTTAGTTGATGGGACTACCATCAAATTAAAGGTAATTCCGTCTAGTTTCACCTTCTATAGGCCAAAGTTCTGAAAAAATCTTCAAAATATCAATTTTTAGCCAAAAACCTCAAAAATTTCTGGAGAGGATGACTAGTGCGTCCATTGTGGCCAAATGGAGATACTTTAGTTGATGGGACTACCATCAAATTAAAGGTAATTCCGTCTAGTTTCACCTTCTATAGGCCAAAGTTCTGAAAAAATCTTCAAAATATCAATTTTTAGCCAAAAACCTCAAAAATTTCTGGAGAGGATGACTAGTGCGTCCATTGTGGCCAAATGGAGATACTTTAGTTGATGGGACTACCATCAAATTAAAGGTAATTCCGTCTAGTTTCACCTTCTATAGGCCAAAGTTCTGAAAAAATCTTCAAAATATCAATTTTTAGCCAAAAACCTCAAAAATTTCTGGAGAGGATGACTAGTGCGTCCATTGTGGCCAAATGGAGATACTTTAGTTGATGGGACTACCATCAAATTAAAGGTAATTCCGTCTAGTTTCACCTTCTATAGGCCAAAGTTCTGAAAAAATCTTCAAAATATCAATTTTTAGCCAAAAACCTCAAAAATTTCTGGAGAGGATGACTAGTGCGTCCATTGTGGCCAAATGGATATACTTTAGTTGATGGGACTACCATCAAATTAAAGGTAATTCCGTCTAGTTTCACCTTCTATAGGCCAAAGTTCTGAAAAAATCTTCAAAATATCAATTTCCTCAAATATCAAAAACCTCAAAAATTTCTGGAGAGGATGACTAGTGCGTCCATTGTGGCCAAATGGAGATACTTTAGTTGATGGGACTACCATCAAATTAAAGGTAATTCCGTCTAGTTTCACCTTCTATAGGCCAAAGTTCTGAAAAAATCTTCAAAATATCAATTTTTAGCCAAAAACCTCAAAAATTTCTGGAGAGGATGACTAGTGCGTCCATTGTGGCCAAATGGAGATACTTTAGTTGATGGGACTTCCATCAAATTAAAGGTAATTCCGTCTAGTTTCGCCGTGTAAAGGCCAAAGTTCTGAAAAAATCTTCAAAATATCAATTTTTAGCCAAAAACCTCAAAAATTTCTGGAGAGGATGACTAGTGCGTCCATTGTGGCCAAATGGAGATACTTTAGTTGATGGGACTACCATCAAATTAAAGGTAATTCCGTCTAGTTTCGCCGTGTAAAGGCCAAAGTTCTGAAAAAATCTTCAAAATATCAATTTTTAGCCAAAAACCTCAAAAGTTTCTGGAGAGGATGACTAGTGCGTCCATTGTGGCCAAATGGAGATACTTTAGTTGATGGGACTACCATCAAATTAAAGGTAATTCCGTCTAGTTTCACCTTCTATAGGCCAAAGTTCTGAAAAAATCTTCAAAATATCAATTTTTAGCCAAAAACCTCAAAAATTTCTGGAGAGGATGACTAGTGCGTCCATTGTGGCCAAATGGAGATACTTTAGTTGATGGGACTACCATCAAATTAAAGGTAATTCCGTCTAGTTTCACCTTCTATAGGCCAAAGTTCTGAAAAAATCTTTAAAATATCAATTTTTAGCCAAAAACCTCAAAAATTTCTGGAGAGGATGACTAGTGCGTCCATTGTGGCCAAATGGAGATACTTTAGTTGATGGGACTACCATCAAATTAAAGGTAATTCCGTCTAGTTTCACCTTCTATAGGCCAAAGTTCTGAAAAAATCTTCAAAATATCAATTTTTAGCCAAAAACCTCAAAAATTTCTGGAGAGGATGACTAGTGCGTCCATTGTGGCCAAATGGAGATACTTTAGTTGATGGGACTACCATCAAATTAAAGGTAATTCCGTCTAGTTTCACCTTCTATAGGCCAAAGTTCTGAAAAAATCTTCAAAATATCAATTTTTAGCCAAAAACCTCAAAAATTTCTGGAGAGGATGACTAGTGCGTCCATTGTGGCCAAATGGAGATACTTTAGTTGATGGGACTACCATCAAATTAAAGGTAATTCCGTCTAGTTTCACCTTCTATAGGCCAAAGTTCTGAAAAAATCTTCAAAATATCAATTTTTAGCCAAAAACCTCAAAAATTTCTGGAGAGGATGACTAGTGCGTCCATTGTGGCCAAATGGAGATACTTTAGTTGATGGGACTACCATCAAATTAAAGGTAATTCCGTCTAGTTTCACCTTTTATAGGCCAAAGTTCTGAAAAAATCTTCAAAATATCAATTTTTAGCCAAAAACCTCAAAATTTTCTGGAGAGGATGACTAGTGCGTCCATTGTGGCCAAATGGAGATACTTTAGTTGATGGGACTACCATCAAATTAAAGGTAATTCCGTCTAGTTTCACCTTCTATAGGCCAAAGTTCTGAAAAAATCTTCAAAATATCAATTTTTAGTCAAAAACCTCAAAAATTTCTGGAGAGGATGACTAGTGCGTCCATTGTGGCCAAATGGAGATACTTTAGTTGATGGGACTACCATCAAATTAAAGGTAATTCCGTCTAGTTTCACCTTCTATAGGCCAAAGTTCTGAAAAAATCTTCAAAATATCAATTTTTAGCCAAAAACCTCAAAAATTTCTGGAGAGGATGACTAGTGCGTCCATTGTGGCCAAATGGAGATACTTTAGTTGATGGGACTACCATCAAATTAAAGGTAATTCCGTCTAGTTTCACCTTCTATAGGCCAAAGTTCTGAAAAAATCTTCAAAATATCAATTTTTAGCCAAAAACCTCAAAAATTTCTGGAGAGGATGACTAGTGCGTCCATTGTGGCCAAATGGAGATACTTTAGTTGATGGGACTACCATCAAATTAAAGGTAATTCCGTCTAGTTTCACCTTCTATAGGCCAAAGTTCTGAAAAAATCTTCAAAATATCAATTTTTAGCCAAAAACCTCAAAAATTTCTGGAGAGGATGACTAGTGCGTCCATTGTGGCCAAATGGAGATACTTTAGTTGATGGGACTACCATCAAATTAAAGGTAATTCCGTCTAGTTTCACCTTCTATAGGCCAAAGTTCTGAAAAAATCTTCAAAATATCAATTTCCTCAAATATCAAAAACCTCAAAAATTTCTGGAGAGGATGACTAGTGCGTCCATTGTGGCCAAATGGAGATACTTTAGTTGATGGGACTACCATCAAATTAAAGGTAATTCCGTCTAGTTTCACCTTCTATAGGCCAAAGTTCTGAAAAAATCTTCAAAATATCAATTTTTAGCCAAAAACCTCAAAAATTTCTGGAGAGGATGACTAGTGCGTCCATTGTGGCCAAATGGAGATACTTTAGTTGATGGGACTACCATCAAATTAAAGGTAATTCCGTCTAGTTTCACCTTCTATAGGCCAAAGTTCTGAAAAAATCTTCAAAATATCAATTTTTAGTCAAAAACCTCAAAAATTTCTGGAGAGGATGACTAGTGCGTCCATTGTGGCCAAATGGAGATACTTTAGTTGATGGGACTACCATCAAATTAAAGGTAATTCCGTCTAGTTTCACCTTCTATAGGCCAAAGTTCTGAAAAAATCTTCAAAATATCAATTTTTAGCCAAAAACCTCAAAAATTTCTGGAGAGGATGACTAGTGCGTCCATTGTGGCCAAATGGAGATACTTTAGTTGATGGGACTACCATCAAATTAAAGGTAATTCCGTCTAGTTTCACCTTCTATAGGCCAAAGTTCTGAAAAAATCTTCAAAATATCAATTTTTAGCCAAAAACCTCAAAAATTTCTGGAGAGGATGACTAGTGCGTCCATTGTGGCCAAATGGAGATACTTTAGTTGATGGGACTACCATCAAATTAAAGGTAATTCCGTCTAGTTTCACCTTCTATAGGCCAAAGTTCTGAAAAAATCTTCAAAATATCAATTTCCTCAAATATCAAAAACCTCAAAAATTTCTGGAGAGGATGACTAGTGCGTCCATTGTGGCCAAATGGAGATACTTTAGTTGATGGGACTACCATCAAATTAAAGGTAATTCCGTCTAGTTTCACCTTCTATAGGCCAAAGTTCTGAAAAAATCTTCAAAATATCAATTTCCTCAAATATCAAAAACCTCAAAAATTTCTGGAGAGGATGACTAGTGCGTCCATTGTGGCCAAATGGAGATACTTTAGTTGATGGGACTACCATCAAATTAAAGGTAATTCCGTCTAGTTTCACCTTCTATAGGCCAAAGTTCTGAAAAAATCTTCAAAATATCAATTTTTAGCCAAAAACCTCAAAAATTTCTGGAGAGGATGACTAGTGCGTCCATTGTGGCCAAATGGAGATACTTTAGTTGATGGGACTACCATCAAATTAAAGGTAATTCCGTCTAGTTTCACCTTCTATAGGCCAAAGTTCTGAAAAAATCTTCAAAATATCAATTTTTAGCCAAAAACCTCAAAAATTTCTGGAGAGGATGACTAGTGCGTCCATTGTGGCCAAATGGAGATACTTTAGTTGATGGGACTACCATCAAATTAAAGGTAATTCCGTCTAGTTTCACCTTCTATAGGCCAAAGTTCTGAAAAAATCTTCAAAATATCAATTTCCTCAAATATCAAAAACCTCAAAAATTTCTGGAGAGGATGACTAGTGCGTCCATTGTGGCCAAATGGAGATACTTTAGTTGATGGGACTACCATCAAATTAAAGGTAATTCCGTCTAGTTTCACCTTCTATAGGCCAAAGTTCTGAAAAAATCTTCAAAATATCAATTTTTAGCCAAAAACCTCAAAAATTTCTGGAGAGGATGACTAGTGCGTCCATTGTGGCCAAATGGAGATACTTTAGTTGATGGGACTACCATCAAATTAAAGGTAATTCCGTCTAGTTTCGCCGTGTAAAGGCCAAAGTTCTGAAAAAATCTTCAAAATATCAATTTTTAGCCAAAAACCTCAAAAATTTCTGGAGAGGATGACTAGTGCGTCCATTGTGGCCAAATGGAGATACTTTAGTTGATGGGACTACCATCAAATTAAAGGTAATTCCGTCTAGTTTCGCCGTGTAAAGGCCAAAGTTCTGAAAAAATCTTCAAAATATCAATTTTTAGCCAAAAACCTCAAAAGTTTCTGGAGAGGATGACTAGTGCGTCCATTGTGGCCAAATGGAGATACTTTAGTTGATGGGACTACCATCAAATTAAAGGTAATTCCGTCTAGTTTCACCTTCTATAGGCCAAAGTTCTGAAAAAATCTTCAAAATATCAATTTTTAGCCAAAAACCTCAAAAATTTCTGGAGAGGATGACTAGTGCGTCCATTGTGGCCAAATGGAGATACTTTAGTTGATGGGACTACCATCAAATTAAAGGTAATTCCGTCTAGTTTCGCCGTGTAAAGGCCAAAGTTCTGAAAAAATCTTCAAAATATCAATTTTTAGCCAAAAACCTCAAAAATTTCTGGAGAGGATGACTAGTGCGTCCATTGTGGCCAAATGGAGATACTTTAGTTGATGGGACTACCATCAAATTAAAGGTAATTCCGTCTAGTTTCGCCGTGTAAAGGCCAAAGTTCTGAAAAAATCTTCAAAATATCAATTTTTAGCCAAAAACCTCAAAAGTTTCTGGAGAGGATGACTAGTGCGTCCATTGTGGCCAAATGGAGATACTTTAGTTGATGGGACTACCATCAAATTAAAGGTAATTCCGTCTAGTTTCACCTTCTATAGGCCAAAGTTCTGAAAAAATCTTCAAAATATCAATTTTTAGCCAAAAACCTCAAAAATTTCTGGAGAGGATGACTAGTGCGTCCATTGTGGCCAAATGGAGATACTTTAGTTGATGGGACTACCATCAAATTAAAGGTAATTCCGTCTAGTTTCACCTTCTATAGGCCAAAGTTCTGAAAAAATCTTCAAAATATCAATTTGTAGCCAAAAACCTCAAAAATTTCTGGAGAGGATGACTAGTGCGTCCATTGTGGCCAAATGGAGATACTTTAGTTGATGGGACTACCATCAAATTAAAGGTAATTCCGTCTAGTTTCGCCGTGTAAAGGCCAAAGTTCTGAAAAAATCTTCAAAATATCAATTTTTAGCCAAAAACCTCAAAAATTTCTGGAGAGGATGACTAGTGCGTCCATTGTGGCCAAATGGAGACACTTTAGTTGATGGGACTACCATCAAATTAAAGGTAATTCCGTCTAGTTTCACGGTGTAAAGGCCAAAGTTCTGAAAAAATCTTCAAAATATCAATTTTTAGCCAAAAACCTCCCAAAATTTCTGGAGAGGATGACTAGTGCGTCCATTGTGGCCAAATGGAGATACTTTAGTTGATGGGACTACCATCAAATTAAAGGTAATTCCGTCTAGTTTAGTGGCCTAGTGGCCTTTACACAGTGAAACTAGACGGAATTACCTTTAATTTGATGGTAGTCCCATCAACTAAAGTATCTCCATTTGGCCACAATGGACGCACTAGTCATCCTCTCCAGAAATTTTTGAGGTTTTTGGCTAAAAATTGATATTTTGAAGATTTTTTCAGAACTTTGGCCTTTACACAGTGAAACTAGACGGAATTACCTTTAATTTGATGGTAGTCCCATCAACTAAAGTATCTCCATTTGGCCACAATGGACGCACTAGTCATCCTCTCCAGAAATTTTTGAGCTTTTTGGGTAAAAATTGATATTTTGAAGATTTTTTCAGAACTTTGGCCTTTACACAGTGAAACTAGACGGAATTACCTTTAATTTGGTGGTAGTCCCATCAACTAAAGTATCTCCATTTGGCCACAATGGACGCACTAGTCATCCTCTCCAGAAATTTTTGAGCTTTTTGGCTAAAAATTGATATTTTGAAGATTTTTTCAGAACTTTGGCCTTTACACAGTGAAACTAGACGGAATTACCTTTAATTTGGTGGTAGTCCCATCAACTAAAGTATCTCCATTTGGCCACAATGGACGCACTAGTCATCCTCTCCAGAAATTTTTGAGGTTTTTGGCTAAAAATTGATATTTTGAAGATTTTTTCAGAACTTTGGCCTTTACACGGTGAAACTGGACGGAATTACCTTTAATTTGATGGTAGTCCCATCAACTAAAGTATCTCCATTTGGCCACAATGGACGCACTAGTCATCCTCTCCAGAAATTTTTGAGGTTTTTGGCTAAAAATTGATATTTTGAAGATTTTTTCAGAACTTTGGCCTTTACACGGTGAAACTAGACGGAATTACCTTTAATTTGATGGTAGTCCCATCAACTAAAGTATCTCCATTTGGCCACAATGGACGCACTAGTCATCCTCTCCAGAAATTTTTGAGCTTTTTGGCTAAAAATTGATATTTTGAAGATTTTTTCAGAACTTTGGCCTTTACACAGTGAAACTAGACGGAATTACCTTTAATTTGGTGGTAGTACCATCAACTAAAGTATCTCCATTTGGCCACAATGGACGCACTAGTCATCCTCTCCAGAAATTTTTGAGGTTTTTGGCTAAAAATTGATATTTTGAAGATTTTTTCAGAACTTTGGCCTTTACACGGTGAAACTGGACGGAATTACCTTTAATTTGATGGTAGTCCCATCAACTAAAGTATCTCCATTTGGCCACAATGGACGCACTAGTCATCCTCTCCAGAAATTTTTGAGGTTTTTGGCTAAAAATTTATATTTTGAAGATTTTTTCAGAACTTTGGCCATTACACGGTGAAACTAGACGGAATTACCTTTAATTTGATGGTAGTCCCATCAACTAAAGTATCTCCATTTGGCCACAATGGACGCACTAGTCATCCTCTCCAGAAATTTTTGAGGTTTTTGGCTAAAAATTGATATTTTGAAGATTTTTTCAGAACTTTGGCCTTTACACAGTGAAACTAGACGGAATTACCTTTAATTTGGTGGTAGTCCCATCAACTAAAGTATCTCCATTTGGCCACAATGGGCGCACTAGTCATCCTCTCCAGAAATTTTTGAGGTTTTTGGGTAAAAATTGATATTTTGAAGATTTTTTCAGAACTTTGGCCTTTACACGGTGAAACTGGACGGAATTACCTTTAATTTGATGGTAGTCCCATCAACTAAAGTATCTCCATTTGGCCACAATGGACGCACTAGTCATCCTCTCCAGAAATTTTTGAGGTTTTTGGCTAAAAATTTATATTTTGAAGATTTTTTCAGAACTTTGGCCTTTACACGGTGAAACTAGACGGAATTACCTTTAATTTGATGGTAGTCCCATCAACTAAAGTATCTCCATTTGGCCACAATGGACGCACTAGTCATCCTCTCCAGAAATTTTTGAGGTTTTTGGCTAAAAATTGATATTTTGAAGATTTTTTCAGAACTTTGGCCTTTACACGGTGAAACTAGACGGAATTACCTTTAATTTGATGGTAGTCCCATCAACTAAAGTATCTCCATTTGGCCACAATGGACGCACTAGTCATCCTCTCCAGAATTTTTTGAGGTTTTTGGCTAAAAATTGATATTTTGAAGATTTTTTCAGAACTTTGGCCTTTACACGGTGAAACTAGACGGAATTACCTTTAATTTGATGGTAGTCCCATCAACTAAAGTATCTCCATTTGGCCACAATGGACGCACTAGTCATCCTCTCCAGAATTTTTTGAGGTTTTTGGCTAAAAATTGATATTTTGAAGATTTTTTCAGAACTTTGGCCTTTACACGGTGAAACTAGACGGAATTACCTTTAATTTGATGGTAGTCCCATCAACTAAAGTATCTCCATTTGGCCACAATGGACGCACTAGTCATCCTCTCCAGAAATTTTTGAGGTTTTTGGCTAAAAATTGATATTTTGAAGATTTTTTCAGAACTTTGGCCTTTACACGGTGAAACTGGACGGAATTACCTTTAATTTGATGGTAGTCCCATCAACTAAAGTATCTCCATTTGGCCACAATGGACGCACTAGTCATCCTCTCTAGAAATTTTTGAGGTTTTTGGCTAAAAATTGATATTTTGAAGATTTTTTCAGAACTTTGGCCTTTACACGGTGAAACTGGACGGAATTACCTTTAATTTGATGGTAGTCCCATCAACTAAAGTATCTCCATTTGGCCACAATGGACGCACTAGTCATCCTCTCCAGAAATTTTTGAGGTTTTTGGCTAAAAATTTATATTTTGAAGATTTTTTCAGAACTTTGGCCTTTACACCGTGAAACTAGACGGAATTACCTTTAATTTGATGGTAGTCCTATCAACTAAAGTATCTCCATTTGGCCACAATGGACGCACTAGTCATCCTCTCCAGAAATTTTTGAGGTTTTTGGCTAAAAATTTATATTTTGAAGATTTTTTCAGAACTTTGGCCTTTACACGGTGAAACTAGACGGAATTACCTTTAATTTGATGGTAGTCCCATCAACTAAAGTATCTCCATTTGGCCACAATGGACGCACTAGTCATCCTCTCCAGAAATTTTTGAGGTTTTTGGCTAAAAATTGATATTTTGAAGATTTTTTCAGAACTTTGGCCTTTACACGGTGAAACTGGACGGAATTACCTTTAATTTGATGGTAGTCCCATCAACTAAAGTATCTCCATTTGGCCACAATGGACGCACTAGTCATCCTCTCCAGAAATTTTTGAGGTTTTTGGCTAAAAATGTATATTTTGAAGATTTTTTCAGAACTTTGGCCTTTACTCGGTGAAACTAGACGAAATTATCTTTAATTTGATGGTAGTCCCATCAACTAAAGTATCTCCATTTGGCCACAATGGACGCACTAGTCATCCTCTCCAGAAATTTTTGAGGTTTTTGGCTAAAAATTGATATTTTGAAGATTTTTTCAGAACTTTGGCCTTTACACGGTGAAACTGGACGGAATTACCTTTAATTTGATGGTAGTCCCATCAACTAAAGTATCTCCATTTGGCCACAATGGACGCACTAGTCATCCTCTCCAGAAATTTTTGAGGTTTTTGGCTAAAAATTGATATTTTGAAGATTTTTTCAGAACTTTGGCCTTTACACAGTGAAACTAGACGGAATTACCTTTAATTTGATGGTAGTCCCATCAACTAAAGTATCTCCATTTGGCCACAATGGACGCACTAGTCATCCTCTCCAGAAATTTTTGAGCTTTTTGGCTAAAAATTGATATTTTGAAGATTTTTTCAGAACTTTGGCCTTTACACAGTGAAACTAGACGGAATTACCTTTAATTTGGTGGTAGTCCCATCAACTAAAGTATCTCCATTTGGCCACAATGGACGCACTAGTCATCCTCTCCAGAAATTTTTGAGGTTTTTGGCTAAAAATTGATATTTTGAAGATTTTTTCAGAACTTTGGCCTTTACACGGTGAAACTGGACGGAATTACCTTTAATTTGATGGTAGTCCCATCAACTAAAGTATCTCCATTTGGCCACAATGGACGCACTAGTCATCCTCTCCAGAAATTTTTGAGCTTTTTGGGTAAAAATTGATATTTTGAAGATTTTTTCAGAACTTTGGCCTTTACACAGTGAAACTAGACGGAATTACCTTTAATTTGGTGGTAGTCCCATCAACTAAAGTATCTCCATTTGGCCACAATGGACGCACTAGTCATCCTCTCCAGAAATTTTTGAGCTTTTTGGCTAAAAATTGATATTTTGAAGATTTTTTCAGAACTTTGGCCTTTACACAGTGAAACTAGACGGAATTACCTTTAATTTGGTGGTAGTCCCATCAACTAAAGTATCTCCATTTGGCCACAATGGACGCACTAGTCATCCTCTCCAGAAATTTTTGAGGTTTTTGGCTAAAAATTGATATTTTGAAGATTTTTTCAGAACTTTGGCCTTTACACGGTGAAACTGGACGGAATTACCTTTAATTTGATGGTAGTCCCATCAACTAAAGTATCTCCATTTGGCCACAATGGACGCACTAGTCATCCTCTCCAGAAATTTTTGAGGTTTTTGGCTAAAAATTTATATTTTGAAGATTTTTTCAGAACTTTGGCCATTACACGGTGAAACTAGACGGAATTACCTTTAATTTGATGGTAGTCCCATCAACTAAAGTATCTCCATTTGGCCACAATGGACGCACTAGTCATCCTCTCCAGAAATTTTTGAGGTTTTTGGCTAAAAATTGATATTTTGAAGATTTTTTCAGAACTTTGGCCTTTACACAGTGAAACTAGACGGAATTACCTTTAATTTGGTGGTAGTCCCATCAACTAAAGTATCTCCATTTGGCCACAATGGGCGCACTAGTCATCCTCTCCAGAAATTTTTGAGGTTTTTGGGTAAAAATTGATATTTTGAAGATTTTTTCAGAACTTTGGCCTTTACACGGTGAAACTGGACGGAATTACCTTTAATTTGATGGTAGTCCCATCAACTAAAGTATCTCCATTTGGCCACAATGGACGCACTAGTCATCCTCTCCAGAAATTTTTGAGGTTTTTGGCTAAAAATTTATATTTTGAAGATTTTTTCAGAACTTTGGCCTTTACACGGTGAAACTAGACGGAATTACCTTTAATTTGATGGTAGTCCCATCAACTAAAGTATCTCCATTTGGCCACAATGGACGCACTAGTCATCCTCTCCAGAAATTTTTGAGGTTTTTGGCTAAAAATTGATATTTTGAAGATTTTTTCAGAACTTTGGCCTTTACACGGTGAAACTAGACGGAATTACCTTTAATTTGATGGTAGTCCCATCAACTAAAGTATCTCCATTTGGCCACAATGGACGCACTAGTCATCCTCTCCAGAATTTTTTGAGGTTTTTGGCTAAAAATTGATATTTTGAAGATTTTTTCAGAACTTTGGCCTTTACACGGTGAAACTAGACGGAATTACCTTTAATTTGATGGTAGTCCCATCAACTAAAGTATCTCCATTTGGCCACAATGGACGCACTAGTCATCCTCTCCAGAAATTTTTGAGGTTTTTGGCTAAAAATTTATATTTTGAAGATTTTTTCAGAACTTTGGCCTTTACACAGTGAAACTAGACGGAATTACCTTTAATTTGATGGTAGTCCCATCAACTAAAGTATCTCCATTTGGCCACAATGGACGCACTAGTCATCCTCTCCAGAAATTTTTGAGGTTTTTGGCTAAAAATTGATATTTTGAAGATTTTTTCAGAACTTTGGCCTTTACACAGTGAAACTAGACGGAATTACCTTTAATTTGATGGTAGTCCCATCAACTAAAGTATCTCCATTTGGCCACAATGGACGCACTAGTCATCCTCTCCAGAAATTTTTGAGGTTTTTGGCTAAAAATTTATATTTTGAAGATTTTTTCAGAACTTTGGCCTTTACACGGTGAAACTAGACGGAATTACCTTTAATTTGATGGTAGTCCCATCAACTAAAGTATCTCCATTTGGCCACAATGGACGCACTAGTCATCCTCTCCAGAAATTTTTGAGGTTTTTGGCTAAAAATTGATATTTTGAAGATTTTTTCAGAACTTTGGCCTTTACACGGTGAAACTGGACGGAATTACCTTTAATTTGATGGTAGTCCCATCAACTAAAGTATCTCCATTTGGCCACAATGGACGCACTAGTCATCCTCTCCAGAAATTTTTGAGCTTTTTGGCTAAAAATTGATATTTTGAAGATTTTTTCAGAACTTTGGCCTTTACACAGTGAAACTAGACGGAATTACCTTTAATTTGATGGTAGTCCCATCAACTAAAGTATCTCCATTTGGCCACAATGGACGCACTAGTCATCCTCTCCAGAAATTTTTGAGGTTTTTGGCTAAAAATGTATATTTTGAAGATTTTTTCAGAACTTTGGCCTTTACACGGTGAAACTAGACGGAATTATCTTTAATTTGATGGTAGTCCCATCAACTAAAGTATCTCCATTTGGCCACAATGGACGCACTAGTCATCCTCTCCAGAAATTTTTGAGGTTTTTGGCTAAAAATTGATATTTTGAAGATTTTTTCAGAACTTTGGCCTTTACACGGTGAAACTGGACGGAATTACCTTTAATTTGATGGTAGTCCCATCAACTAAAGTATCTCCATTTGGCCACAATGGACGCACTAGTCATCCTCTCCAGAAATTTTTGAGGTTTTTGGCTAAAAATGTATATTTTGAAGATTTTTTCAGAACTTTGGCCTTTACACGGTGAAACTAGACGGAATTACCTTTAATTTGATGGTAGTCCCATCAACTAAAGTATCTCCATTTGGCCACAATGGACGCACTAGTCATCCTCTCCAGAAATTTTTGAGCTTTTTGGCTAAAATTGATATTTTGAAGATTTTTTCAGAACTTTGGCCTTTACACAGTGAAACTAGACGGAATTACCTTTAATTTGGTGGTAGTCCCATCAACTAAAGTATCTCCATTTGGCCACAATGGACGCACTAGTCATCCTCTCCAGAAATTTTTGAGGTTTTTGGCTAAAAATTGATATTTTGAAGATTTTTTCAGAACTTTGGCCTTTACACGGTGAAACTAGACGGAATTACCTTTAATTTGATGGTAGTCCCATCAACTAAAGTATCTCCATTTGGCCACAATGGACGCACTAGTCATCCTCTCCAGAAATTTTTGAGGTTTTTGGCTAAAAATTTATATTTTGAAGATTTTTTCAGAACTTTGGCCTTTACACGGTGAAACTAGACGGAATTACCTTTAATTTGATGGTAGTCCCATCAACTAAAGTATCTCCATTTGGCCACAATGGACGCACTAGTCATCCTCTCCAGAAATTTTTGAGGTTTTTGGCTAAAAATTGATATTTTGAAGATTTTTTCAGAACTTTGGCCTTTACACGGTGAAACTGGACGGAATTACCTTTAATTTGATGGTAGTCCCATCAACTAAAGTATCTCCATTTGGCCACAATGGACGCACTAGTCATCCTCTCCAGAAATTTTTGAGGTTTTTGGCTAAAAATTTATATTTTGAAGATTTTTTCAGAACTTTGGCCATTACACGGTGAAACTAGACGGAATTACCTTTAATTTGATGGTAGTCCCATCAACTAAAGTATCTCCATTTGGCCACAATGGACGCACTAGTCATCCTCTCCAGAAATTTTTGAGGTTTTTGGCTAAAAATTTATATTTTGAAGATTTTTTCAGAACTTTGGCTTTACACGGTGAAACTAGACGGATTACCTTTAATTTGATGGTAGTCCCATGAACTAAAGTATCTCCATTTGGCCACAATGGACGCACTAGTCATCCTCTCCAGAAATTTTTGAGGTTTTTGGCTAAAAATTGATATTTTGAAGATTTTTTCAGAACTTTGGCCTTTACACGGTGAAACTAGACGGAATTACCTTTAATTTGATGGTAGTCCCATCAACTAAAGTATCTCCATTTGGCCACAATGGACGCACTAGTCATCCTCTCCAGAATTTTTTGAGGTTTTTGGCTAAAAATTGATATTTTGAAGATTTTTTCAGAACTTTGGTCTTTACACGGTGAAACTAGACGGAATTACCTTTAATTTGATGGTAGTCCCATCAACTAAAGTATCTCCATTTGGCCACAATGGACGCACTAGTCATCCTCTCCAGAAATTTTTGAGGTTTTTGGCTAAAAATTTATATTTTGAAGATTTTTTCAGAACTTTGGCCTTTACACAGTGAAACTAGACGGAATTACCTTTAATTTGATGGTAGTCCCATCAACTAAAGTATCTCCATTTAGCCACAATGGACGCACTAGTCATCCTCTGCAGAAATTTTTGAGGTTTTTGGCTAAAAATTGATATTTTGAAGATTTTTTCAGAACTTTGGCCTTTACACAGTGAAACTAGACGGAATTACCTTTAATTTGATGGTAGTCCCATCAACTAAAGTATCTCCATTTGGCCACAATGGACGCACTAGTCATCCTCTCCAGAAATTTTTGAGGTTTTTGGCTAAAAATTTATATTTTGAAGATTTTTTCAGAACTTTGGCCTTTACATGGTGAAACTAGACGGAATTACCTTTAATTTGATGGTAGTCCCATCAACTAAAGTATCTCCATTTGGCCACAATGGACGCACTAGTCATCCTCTCCAGAAATTTTTGAGGTTTTTGGCTAAAAATTGATATTTTGAAGATTTTTTCAGAACTTTGGCCTTTACACGGTGAAACTGGACGGAATTACCTTTAATTTGATGGTAGTCCCATCAACTAAAGTATCTCCATTTGGCCACAATGGACGCACTAGTCATCCTCTCTAGAAATTTTTGAGGTTTTTGGCTAAAAATTGATATTTTGAAGATTTTTTCAGAACTTTGGCCTTTACACGGTGAAACTGGACGGAATTACCTTTAATTTGATGGTAGTCCCATCAACTAAAGTATCTCCATTTGGCCACAATGGACGCACTAGTCATCCTCTCCAGAATTTTTGAGGTTTTTGGCTAAAAATTTATATTTTGAAGATTTTTTCAGAACTTTGGCCTTTACACCGTGAAACTAGACGGAATTACCTTTAATTTGATGGTAGTCCTATCAACTAAAGTATCTCCATTTGGCCACAATGGACGCACTAGTCATCCTCTCCAGAATTTTTGAGGTTTTTGGCTAAAAATTTATATTTTGAAGATTTTTTCAGAACTTTGGCCTTTACACGGTGAAACTAGACGGAATTACCTTTAATTTGATGGTAGTCCCATCAACTAAAGTATCTCCATTTGGCCACAATGGACGCACTAGTCATCCTCTCCAGAAATTTTTGAGGTTTTTGGCTAAAAATGTATATTTTGAAGACTTTTTCAGAACTTTGGCCTTTACACGGTGAAACTAGACGGAATTACCTTTAATTTGATGGTAGTCCCATCAACTAAAGTATCTCCATTTGGCCACAATGGACGCACTAGTCATCCTCTCCAGAAATTTTTGAGGTTTTTGGCTAAAAATTGATATTTTGAAGATTTTTTCAGAACTTTGGCCTTTACACGGTGAAACTGGACGGAATTACCTTTAATTTGATGGTAGTCCCATCAACTAAAGTATCTCCATTTGGCCACAATGGACGCACTAGTCATCCTCTCCAGAAATTTTTGAGGTTTTTGGCTAAAAATGTATATTTTGAAGATTTTTTCAGAACTTTGGCCTTTACACGGTGAAACTAGACGGAATTATCTTTAATTTGATGGTAGTCCCATCAACTAAAGTATCTCCATTTGGCCACAATGGACGCACTAGTCATCCTCTCCAGAAATTTTTGAGGTTTTTGGCTAAAAATTGATATTTTGAAGATTTTTTCAGAACTTTGGCCTTTACACGGTGAAACTGGACGGAATTACCTTTAATTTGATGGTAGTCCCATCAACTAAAGTATCTCCATTTGGCCACAATGGACGCACTAGTCATCCTCTCCAGAAATTTTTGAGGTTTTTGGCTAAAAATTTATATTTTGAAGATTTTTTCAGAACGTTGGCCTTTACACGGTGAAACTAGACGGAATTACCTTTAATTTGATGGTAGTCCCATCAACTAAAGTATCTCCATTTGGCCACAATGGACGCACTAGTCATCCTCTCCAGAAATTTTTGAGGTTTTTGGCTAAAAATTTATATTTTGAAGATTTTTTCAGAACTTTGGCCTTTACACGGTGAAACTAGACGGAATTACCTTTAATTTGATGGTAGTCCCATCAACTAAAGTATCTCCATTTGGCCACAATGGACGCACTAGTCATCCTCTCCAGAAATTTTTGAGGTTTTTGGCTAAAAATTTATATTTTGAAGATTTTTTCAGAACTTTGGCCTTTACACGGTGAAACTAGACGGAATTACCTTTAATTTGATGGTAGTCCCATCAACTAAAGTATCTCCATTTGGCCACAATGGACGCACTAGTCATCCTCTCCAGAAATTTTTGAGGTTTTTGGCTAAAAATTGATATTTTGAAGATTTTTTCAGAACTTTGGCCTTTACACGGTGAAACTAGACGGAATTAGCTTTAATTTGATGGTAGTCCCATCAACTAAAGTATCTCCATTTGGCCACTACGGACGTACAAACCATACACCAGAATTTTGGTGTATACACGGTTTTTGTTTTTGCAACTTAAATTCCGAATTTATCTTCACTCATTTCCCTGTTAACGGCTTAACATAGCTCTGTTAAACCATTAACAGCGGACAGTTTTAACAGTGGTTTGTGTCTCTGCTACTTAAATTCGGAATTTATCTTCACTCACATAGAAAAATGATATTGCGGCAACAATTATATTCGTATTGCGGAAGTTACCTCACTTAGAGAAGTTTGTGCGGCCAGGGCGATTCGCCAAGGCCATACGAAAGCAATACTTCCGGACGATAAATCGGCGATATTGCCAGATTATCATCCGGAAGAATTCTAGATGATATTGCCAAAATATCACCTGGATGATAAAAAACGGGACATCACCAGATATCCCAGATTAAGAAAAGCTTCTTCTTGAATAATATCTTCAGTATTTAACCATAAAATATGCACGGATTTCCAATGAAAACACAATTTTCCTTTATTGTTTGCCAAATATTAATTCGAAATATGACAACAGAATCAATTCTTTTCAATATTGCCAATATCTCTCCAAGATGAAAAAAGGATGATACGAAAAATATATTTTTTATGAAATTCTTCAAAACAACAAATGGAAGATATTACCGCAATATCCCCTTGGTGATATATCGCCCAAATGTTTGTAGGATAGAGACATGAAATTCGGAGTATACATTCCTATGACTGTGTAGACACGAAAAATAAAAAGATTTTTCGAAATTCGTACTTTCTAGGGATACAATTGGAACAGAGGGATAAAAATGGTACAAACTAAATGGCTGTAGCTAAAATAATGACATTCAGTGTGTGCATCTCTCAAATTAAATTGGTTAAATCGTGAAGTTAGATTATCTTGCACTGTGTACATGACAGATAACGGATTTTACAAAATTTTACTTTTGGAATTAAAATAGGATGGAAATTTACCAATATTTATGTTATTTAAGATTTTTGAAGATTGCTGTCAACCCGGCCGAATTTAATACCGTTTTTACTTGTTACACCTAGTGTTTATGAACTATTGAAAAAAATTTTCACTGAAATTTTGGTTGATGTTGTAAAAAATATTTTGAAAAAATTCTTAAAAATAGAACCCATCATAGAACATACACAAACTTTAAAAACAATCGCAGCTATCGAAGTCAAAAATCGTACCGCTTGACATGGAATCCCACTTTTTCATAAAGAGTCCAATTTTACGTTATTTTTGGTACGTTATCGAATAAAAATGTTGACTTAAAAATTTGTTCGTAACTGACAAAAGTCTACAATTTCTAAAATTTTTTTCTAAATGTTGGCTCTAATTTTAAGGGAACATTTAAGATTATTAATAGTTATTTAATCTGTACTGTCTGTATAATGTGTAATACAGTGCTGCGTTGTTCAATAAATTAATATAAAACATATATTAATAAGAGATAGAATATCAAACAGTTTATGAATGGAAACCATAATGATCGTTTGTCTGACAGTCTGACTAATAGTAAGCTCCTTAAACAATAATATTAAAAACAAATTATCTGTAAACTTTTTTACATTTTTAAGAGCGCACCCAACATTATGAAAAAATTATAAAGAAATAAATATTAAAACTAATAAAATGGCGTTAAGTTTGGCTACCCTTAATCTCATATACGCTCCACCATGGAGTATTACCGATTCTTGGCTGCCAACTTTGCGTAGAAGTCAACCTGCTTATGTTTACTGTTTTAAATTATATTGTGTTAAATAATTTTAAAGAATATTCCTGCAGCAATCTTCAAAAAATGATTTTAAATACCCTGAATATTGTTTATTTATTTAGTTATTTTGAGTCCTTTTTAGGGCAAAAGTGATGCCTCTCAAGCAATTTTAATTATTCATAATTATCCACACAATCAGGGGAGTCTGAAGTTCATGATTACAGATAGAGCCGTTTGATTGGTACCATCTGCCTCCTTTTCCATTGTGAATCTAAAAGTACGAATTTGGAAAATATCTTTTTTTTTTGTTTTACACGCCACTCAGCCAGTCATAAGGAATGTTCGATTGGGCTTACTAGCTTACAATTAAGATACTTGATAAGGTGGCAACGTTGCTACACAGTGGTTATTCTTAAATGGATTAAGAGAAAAAAATCTGGCAACACAACTAAGAGAGTAGTAAGCTACTTTCTTATTAAGTGAGTAAATTCCATACAAAAATTAAGCTATTAAGCCCAATCGAACAGGCCTACAAACATTCTAAACACAGCCACTTTTTTTCTACAAAATCCCTCCAAATCCCGCTTTTTGAATTCATAAATTCCGCTTTTTGCCCACGGTCACGTTACACTGAAAGAGTTTTCATTCATAATATTTATGAATCGATTTCATAAAAGGTTTTTCATAAATTTAGTGAATTTTTTTATATGTATGCAAAATTCATAAATAAAATTAAATGTTTCATAAAAATTTTCCATAAACATTTCATATTTCATAAAACAAAATTTTTAAATTAGTGAAACTTAGTTTCATAAGATCAAAGAAAGATTTCATAGTATAAAAGAAACAATTCTTAAATATTATGAAATATGTCATAACCAATAAAATATCTGTGTTATGAAATGTCTTCATAAATATAATGAAGGATTTTATAGTTTTTATGAAATGTTTCATATCTTACAACTACATTTTTAGTGTGTCGATTTTATTAGTTGAATGCTAGCAATTCTCATTTGCACTCTGTTAACTCTGACATAAGTATGAATCCTGATTTAGGTGAAAGACATATTCATTACAAAGACTCTCGCAATGGTGGAGCGTTAATTGGAAACTATTTATGAAACTTTTTCATAAAATTAATGAAATTTCTTCATAAAATCTATGAAAATTTTCAAAAAAATTTTATGAAAAATAATGATTTTTTATGACAAAAGTTATTCGAATGAAGAACTGCATTTCATAGTTTCTAAGAAATGTTTCATAACATTTCATACATTTTATGAAATGTTTCTTTGGCGACTTTTTAATAAAAATTTTCACTGAGGTTAAGACAAAATCATAAATATTATGAAGATAATTCTTTCAGTGTAGGTATACTGCACATAATAATAGTAAGGGAACTAACGTCAACATCTACTAATCTAGGAAAGTGGATGAATACAACTCTGTGTTGCTTTTGGCGTGAGCAAAAGGGTAATTGACAGTATTAAAAGATGAAACATGTTTGAGCAAATGCGACAAATGTTCAGCTGAAATTCCACATTTGTCATAGCAATTCTCAGTTGTCATAGTTTTAAAAAAATTGGCGCCATCTATACACCGAGTTGAGTATTTTGGGACCACCCTCATATGTATGAATATTACATTATCCCAATTATTCGAAGTTTTAAGTTGTTCGAATAATCGTTTATTCGAGAACAAAGTATTTCTATATAATCGAATAACACTGTGCAACATTTTTGAAGTCATTTCAAAATAACCATATACGGACACCGCTACATGATAAAAGACCAAAAAAAAGACCCGTGTTTTTTTTCCCCCAAAGTCATGCACTTTTTTTATGGGCCCCCAGAGATTTGAGGCCTCGGTGTAATTTTTGGAAAAAAGTGATCATATTCTCAGGCTCATATCTTGCAAACCGTTCGGAATTTTGATTTACTCTCTGAGTTCTAGCTCTTGTCATAAAGAACAAAAATTGTGAACATATAAAATCAAAAAAACTTCATCTTCAAGGTCAAAATCGGAGAGATTTGAGGCCTCGGTGTAATTTTTCACTTTTGCGGCTACCTAAGCGCTACCTAAACGGTGTTAAGAATAATTCCTAGGAAGTTCATATGTTCTAGAAAGTTGTTTATTGAAATCTTAAGTACATTTTTGTTGTTGATTGTTTCCTTGAATTTTTAACGGTTTGCTACCTATGGACCTGAACAGGGCAAAAAAGGAAAAAAATCTAATTTTTGGAAAATTTTTCACTTTTGCGGCTACCTAAGCGCTACCTAAACGGTGTTAAGAATAATTCCTAGGAGTAAATCAGAGAGTAAATCAAAATTCCGAACGGTTTGCAAGATATGAGCCTGAGAATATGATCACTTTTTTCCAAAAATTACACCGAGGCCTCAAATCTCTGGGGGCCCATAAAAAAAAGTGCATGACTTTGGGGGAAAAAAAACACGGGTCTTTTTTTTTTGGTCTTTTATCATGTAGCGGTGTCCGTATATGGTTATTTTTTTTCGTGTTGCACTGTGTAATGTTCTGAGGAGTTATACCCTTAAATTCGATTAAATTTTTCAATAAGCTTATTCGAAATAAGAACGTCTCAAAAGTGTTTGCGGTTAGTGTCCTGCTGTACATTGGATTTAAATTTATACTACATGGGTATATTTCAGACCAAATCTTTCGTATAAAATATAATTTTAAGGAAAATATTGGTCTGAATTCGAAATTCAAATTTGGGATATTTCAAATTCGCTTATTTGCTTATGTATTCAAGATTTCCTTCAAATTTATGATTTTGGTGAATACCAAGTGCTTAGATCTTGGGCGGACCTATCCATAATCAGTCCAAAATTCCTTCGTTAAATATAGAACGTCGTTAATTCAGGCTAACAGATTAATCCAAATCGATGTATAATGTAATGTCAGATGTTGATTTCAGTATTTTTTATGAAAAACATACAAAATCTATTAATGGATTATTGGGGTCAATTTATTCGAATTATTCATTATTTAAAAATTACGATTTCTTCATTATTCGAACAAATATTGGAAACAAATTACTCTATTGATCGAATAAAATTGTATTCGGTTGGATAGTGTATTAAATCCAACTAGAAAATTATGTCTGACTGATAATCTGGGTTTAAAATGATGCTGTCAGAAACAAAAATGTTATGCTTACCACAAACATGGCTTTACGTTTATAGTGGGCACAGCCCGAACGTTGAGATGGTGATGATAGGGACGTCGGTGATGTGGTGCCTGTGGACTCCGTTGCCACCGGTGTCACTGAGGAGGAGCTATGTTTCGAGTTTGCAGTGTGGCATGAGCCACCGTTCACGCTGTTGTGATTCGAGTGATAATTTGAATGGGGGGTACAACAGGCAGGCGGCGAACTCTGCTTCACCGGATGATTTGTGATGATGGTAACATCACTTTTCAGCGGATTCTGAGCATCCAATATATTGCAGGCGGGTGTTGAGAGGGCCTTGCGGAGAATGGGTTTGTACTCGTCCAGGTCATCATCCATGTTATAGTCCATTTTGTGAGTTTTACTTTCGAGCAGTGACATATGTTGTTGATTCATAATTAAGGCTTGCGGCAAAGCGGTGTGACGCCTCCTATTAAGCGGTGATTGAGCCATGGAGCATTCCATGGCTGCCATGGTGGGGCGTATAGAAGTAGAAGTGCTGGTGATAGTGGTGGTGGTGGTGGCGGTGTTGGTGATGGCTGAGCAACAATTCGTTGTTGCTGTATTCGAATTTATGGTATTTAAATTGATTTGATTGAAGTCTTCAATTTCTTGGATACCCTCCATGTCGTCTATGACCATCAATTGGGATGATTGTACAATTGAAGATAATGAAGAAGAGCTGGACGATGCCGAACTGGAACTCAGGAAGGAGGGTGAGCAGGCTGCCGAAGACGACAATGATGATGATGCTGATGAACTTATGCAATTGTGTTGGTTGACTATTAAATTTGTTGAGTAACTTTCGTCTTGGGAATATTCTCGGGGGCATGCAAAGTGTACTGCTGCTGAAGGTGCTGCTGGTGTCGTTGTTTGTGGAACAGGTGCTGCTTCCATACTGGTGTGATCTACTTTGCTTTACTCCGAACAAACAACGGATACACGTTCTAAATAATTCTCGTTTCTATTTTTAAATACTTTTGGATTTTTTCCCTTCCTGCTGTTGTTTTGTTTTTTTTTTTTTTGGCGATTCTCGGGTATTTTGTCATTTATCACCCGCCTTGATCAGAATGATGTATCATTTATTGCACATATATTTATGGAATTCGTACTTCATGATGGCAAATATTTACAAGTCTACTGGCTTGTTGTCGTGTGTTGTATTTGTGTTTGTATTTGCTTTAATGCCGGTTGAATATTTTGCAGCGTTAAATTAAGAAGCGACAGCGACACCCCGAAGAAAAAAACACTGTCAGCGCCAATGAAATCTGTTTTAAGAAAAGAAAGAAGTAAATTTGTTGCTTAATATTTGTTGAACACTTAAAAAAATAACACGATTTCTGAACGATTTTTTTGCGTATCTGTCTCTTAACACTTCAACGTCATCATCGAGTTTTTTGCGGTTCTTCTCTCGTCTCGGCGGTAATTAGGGTTGCCAAGTGTGAAAGACTTTGAATAAATTAACAAATAATAATAATAAAACGAATGCCTGAAGCTCTATATAAGTGTGTTCATGTACATTTGAGTGTGTCTTGTCTGCATAATTTGAATAGCAATTAATTGTTAAAAAATATTTGGAATATAAATTAAAATTTGATATGACTGTGCGGTTATGCACTTCAGTGTAGATATGTCATCATGACAAATAAGTCCATTAAGGAGGTCATTGGTACCGGTTATATGCGGACCGTTACTCGGGCTGTTGCCAAGCTGTTGAAATACTGTAGTTTTGTCCTTTGTTTTGTATTTCAGTCGACGGAAGTATTTTTTAAATCACGAACACTAGGGCGTATCAGTTTCTTTCTTTCTGATATTATTTAAATGTAAGAGATCGTGGCGAAGTGGCAAAAAGGATATATATCTGTACCAACATACCTCAGATGAAACAAATCACAATTCTTGTGAACACCGATCTTATATAACGAATGATTTGATTGATCTGGATATACTATACAGTTCGGCTTCAAGAGAGGACATTCCACATCGCATGCACTGGTTGTGTTCGACGACTACGTATCGAGGACATTGAACAAAAGACAGGCTACCATTGCGGTAAGCCTGGACTTTGCTAAGGCTTTTGATACTGTGTGGCAGGACGGCATTGTGCACAAGATGTTGATGTTGATGGTTTTGGGGGCAACACTTGTAGGATAGTCGCAGATTTTTTAAGGGATCGGACATTTAGAATGAAAGTAGGGGACAGTAGGTCAGACAGTAGGAATGTTGTAGCAGGTGTACCACAGGGCTCATCACTTGTACTTGTACTCTACAACATATTTGTAAGTGATATCCCGCAGCCACCGGATGGAGATCTACGCCTAGTGTATGCGGATGATATTCTTGTCGCTGCTTCGGGGCCTAAGTCCCGTACCGTTAACTTGAGATTGAACACATATCTCTCAGAGTTGTCGGAATACTTTCGTAAGTGGAAATTGAAACTGAACGAAGGTAAATGCGACAGTTTTCAAGGGGAAAAGGTCCCTCCTTTATCCAAATTGCAGGTGATATGAACCTGAAATACGGATTGGAGAGGAACGGGTGCGCAACTCGGTGAAAATTAAATATCTAGGTGTGATTTTTAATGACAACTTTAGGTTCTATCGACACATTGACCTCATGTTAAGTAAGGTGAAGAAGACATACATGTTGTACCACAGAATTCTCAGATGTAGGGGAGGACTGGGTGACGAAGTTAGGCTCTTATTATATCGACAGATAATTAGGCCGCTACACTCCTATGCCTTTCCAGTGTGGCATTGGATCTCTTCCAGCCAAATGGAAAGACTCAGGAGATGGGTTTCCTGTCTGGGACTTAAGCGAGTCATGGGCTCCCTAGGAGACCATCCTGCCGGAAGATTTACGGTTCTATCGATTTCGATAGAATCGATGTCTTTCTTGTCCGGAATACTCTGAACTTCTATGGAAAGGCTGAGTTTCTGGACAACAGACTGATTAGGGGTTGTCTCGAGATGACCGACAGTGTGGAAATGCAACTCAGTAATGAGTTACTTCCACCTGCTGGGCTACTGACTCTCGATTCCGAGGGACTTCTTTACCGTGCGGACAAACTCTTGTTCTACCACAGACGGTTTAAGACCTTGGACATTGACGACACGGTATACAATATCAATCAATAATATGTATATAATAGTTTTTAAGTAGTTTGTAAGCATTTAGTGTAAGTGTTAGTATAAGAAACAAAATGTAAAAGATCTTCCTTTTTTATATAATTCTATTTTTTAAGTAAAACCATGTTAATGTAAAAAAATGAAAGAATGTCATGTTAGCAGCAAAGCTGCGACATAACTTTAGTATAAATGACATTGTCCTTGAAAGATACTATAGTATGCTAGGTTGTAAATTACCACTGTTAGATTTAAGATATTTTATATTGTGTAAGGCTGAAATGAATTTAATAAAACCCAAATTCAAATAAAACAATAAACTGACTTTGTCAGAGAGATAAATTTATGCCATTAGTATTTGAATTTAATTTAGTTATCGTATAATCTCGATAAAATTATATTTTTTTCGTTCCAGCAAAAAATTTAAGAAAAAATCGATATATGTTTAGTTATCGATAACTGTATTAGTAAAACTTCTATAGTAATCAATAACTTCCGTAGTAATCGATTACGAATCACAACTTCTATAGCAATCGGTTACGAATAAAGTTTTCGATTACGAATTTTGGGTGAATTTAAAATGGAAAAATTATTTTTAAATTTGGATTTGCTAACAACAATCAGAAGGACTCCATCTCAGGGTGGAGTGTATATTCATTTTATGTTTCTGTTTCAACACCATGAAATATTATTGGTATATATAATCTGGGTCGTGGTAAAATTCGATGACGATATAGCTATGTCCTTTTGTCTGTTGAAAACACGCTAGCTCCGAACGAAATGACCTAGGTGTTCAAATTTTCAACAAGTGGTTGTAGATCGGTGAGGATTGAAACTGGACGAAAAGGGCCCAGAGGGACAATTTTTTCCCTGACAAGGACTGCAAATTCCCCTAATATTTATATTATTTATATTTACATTTTTGAAAATTTCCGCCTTTTGGCACATACATTTATTCTTCTTATATCGCGAAAATTCATTACTTTAGAGGGTGAAATCGGGATAAAACAAACAAAAGGCATAAACATGGTACAAATCAAACGCGTAGAAACGTGATATTCGTATAACTGCGTAAACTTGTAATTGGATATTAAGAAATCCCTACATTTAAGTGGTAAAAAATGACAAAAGGGATAAAAACGGTACGACCCTATGGCCGAATAGCAACTACAACAGTTGAACAATTTTTGTAAAATATGCCTTTAGGGGCAATATTTTTTGGCATTTAAATATGTGTATTAATTTGTACCTATAATGCCCAATTTTTGGGTGCTCATTTATCTTTACAACATATGCAAATGCAATAAAAAACATGTTTTCAAAGATTTAACTAAATTAGTAATTTAAATACTCACCCAAAACTGGACATAAAATCAACAACAAAGTATTTCAATAGTAAATTTATTATAATCCTAAAAGTATATTTGGAATGATTTATTTGAAAATTTTGTAAATGTTGAACTGATTTACTAAGCCTAAGTTATTTATTAAGTTATGGTTACAATCGATATTGCACATGGGTGTTGGGCGTGACACAGTTGTATTTTGCTAGCAAAAAAGGCATTTTCGATAATTAATTTTCAAAAATTTAATGATGCCGACTATATGATACACTCCACTTTCTATCCGAATATAATTCAATTCGGTAAAAAATTGAAAACGAGAAGGATTTTTGTATGCTTCCTAATCATAGGCTTACATGACCTGACCCAATTTGTCAAATCGAGAAGAACATTTGTATCGGGGCTATATCCAAACATGGAATGATGTTACCCACTTAGACAATAGATTCTTCCAATTCAAGTATAACGAGTTTTGCTCAATTTGAAGAAATTCTCTGAAAATACGTGGTTTCTGGGTAGGAAAAAGTCAACCCGGGTGCGAAATTCCTATGGGAGCTATATATAAATGTGACCCATTTTCACCGTGGATGTTTCTAGTAGAAACATAAGATATTTTGCCAAATTTGAAGAAGATCTATTAAAATGTGTAGTTTCTATAGCAGAAAAAGTCAAATCGGGAGCGAAATTTGAATGACAGCTATATATAAATCTGAACCGATCTGACCTATTTTCACCACAGGTGTTCCTAGTTTAAATATAAGATGCTTTGCTAATTTTGAAGAAAATCTAATAAAATATGTGGTTTCTAGAGCGGAAAAAGACAAATTGGGAGCGAAATTCGTATGACAGCTATATATAAATCTGAACCGATCTGACCCATTTTCACCACAGGTGTTTCCTGCTGAAATATAAGGTGTTTTGCCAATTTTGAAGAAAATCTGTTGAAACATATGGATTCTAGAGCCGAAAAAGTCAAATTGGGAGTGAAATTTGTATGGGAGCTATATATAAATCTGAACCGATCTAACACATGTTTTGCCAAATTTGAAGAAAATCTGTTGAAATATGTGGTATCTAGCGTGAAAAGAGGCGAATCGGAAGTGAAATTCGTATGGGGGCTATATCTCAATCTGAACCGATTTTCTTCAAATTAAATAGCGTTCGTCCTTGTACCGAAAAACTTCACTGCAACAAAATAAAGCGCTAGAGTTTATTCTTCAAATTCAGCAAAAAAATCTGAATAACATCTGCAATTTTGGTCTTTCAATGCATAAATTGGGAGGAAAACTTCACATAAGATGTTACAATAAAACCGTGTGACATGATTTCCCTCCCAAGAACGAGATTATATAAAAGTGAAACTATAGGTCAGTAATAGGAAAACTCATACTCAGTTTTTTATTTCGTGGTCGTTTGTCTTTTTTACGGGACTTTTAATTTCCAAAGGATGTAAATGTTTCAATAATTTAGTTTCGTACTTTTGCGTATCATACAATGACGATATTGGCATCAAATGAAAGAGAAGAACATCTGCTAAATATACTTTAAATTTCATGCGTCTATCTATGTTAATTTAGCATTAACAACCATTTCAATTTTTCCCCTTTATAAAGCTTATGTAAAGGGTGTTTTTTATTGGGGTATAGAACTTTAAGTTGGCATCACTTTTTTAACTGGCGGCCATTTTGTCAGCTGTCAAGTGATTAATATTTAGTTTGGTTTGCCATTTCATCATGAACAGGTTGACAAAAGAACAACGCTTGCAAATCGTGCAAATTTATTTCGAAAGTAATGGTTCAGTTCGCGAAGTTCACCGCAAGCTCCGTCCATTTTATGGTCGACATAATCGTCCATCAGAGCAATTAATTCGGTTAACCATGGATCGTTTTCGCACTACGTTTACTCTATGTGATAATACGCATCCGCAGAGACGTCGAACAGTGCGCACCGAAGAAACAATTGCCGCTGTAGAGCAAAGTGTTGAAGAGGACCCGAATGAATTGATTCGCCACCGTGCACAGCAATTGGAGAAAGTGGTTGAAAATTGGACCTGTAGAATTGGCTATAATCGAGCCATCCGCGGCGGCCACATGCCCGAAATCATATTTAAACATTAATGGCAGTTGCAATATATGTTTATGCTGAACTAATACAGATAGAAATATGATATTTGAAGTATTTTAATAAATATTTTCATCTTTAATTTGACATTAATACCGCCATCATAGGGTGCAAACAAGTATATAAAATAATTTTTTGAAAAGTGTATCCTTTGGAACTTTGTAGTCCTGCGAAGGGGCCAAGTAACCCCATTTTGCTTATAGTTTCATACCTAAATCATCCGGTTCAACTGTAACGACTTTTATTTTAAAAATGCCAGAAAATGATTTCGAATTTAATGTGTAATTTGAAAATATTGTGTTTCTGGCTAAAGTTTTAATCAAATGTTTTAATTGAGTGCTATTTTATGAGTTTCTAATTTTGACTAAACTTTTCAACAATTCAAATAAATGTTTGTTGAAATATTTTTGTTTTTATACAGTAGCAATAGTATGAATGGGACCGACATTTGAAAGGGGGCCTATAACTACACTTGGGCCTGGTCCAAAACATGGGCCTATATATTTCTCACTCCAAAGTATGGACACATACATTTGACTTTCATAGTATGCATTCTTAGTTGAAATATAATTTGAAAAACTTTCGATGTAAAATGTGGGTCCTACAGAGGTAATAATTAAAATTGGGGCCCATTTGTAAGGGCGCTACATCTAAAAGTGGTCTTTTATAGATCACTTTAAAAGTAGGTATTCTTTATTGAAATATAACATGATCTTGATAAATTTTATCAAGATCCAATGTAAGATGTGGATTCTGGAGCCATAATAGTGTAAACTGGGGCCCATTTGTATGGGGGCTATACCAAAACATTGACCTATATGGCTGGCTTTCAAAATAAGTGTTTCTAGTGTAAATGTAACATTGTGTGGAAAATTTGATCAAGATCCGATGTAAAACAGTAATATTGTAAATCGGAGGTACATTTGTATGGTGGCTATATCAAAACATGAACCAATGTGGCCCACTTTCCCTTTGGCTGTTTCTAGATTAAATATAACACGATCCTGAAAAGTTGGTCATCATCCCATGCAAAATGTGTATTCTAGAGCAGTAATAGTGTACATTATAGGGATATTTGTATGGAGGCTATATCTAAATCTGAACCGATTTCCTCTAAATTAAATATCAATCGTCCTTGGCCAAGAAAAGTAACTTTTGCCAAATTTCATGACAATCGGACTACAATTGCTACCTGTAGAGTGCGAACAAGCTTAGATGGACAGCAGACGGACGGACTGACAGACGCACAGACAGACATCGTTAAATCGATTCAGATGGTGATTCTAAGCTGATCCGTATACTTAAAGGTGGGTCTAGCTCAATTATTTCTTGGTGTTACAAACATTTGGTGGAAAACTAACTTATAATACCCTACTCCACGAAGTGGTGTAGGGTATAAAAATAAAATAAATATGGTTTTATTGGAATATTATTATTTCTTATCATAGGAAATTTTAAAAATGAATAGCTTCTTGCAAACAATAGCTAAGTAATTGTTATGCTGACATTATATGGAACTAATACTGTTAAGCTAGTTTGTAAGACTACACTCAGAAAAAAGTATGCCTCGGATTAAGAAAATATGTACCAAAACTGAGGAAAATTGAACTTTATATAGTGCTAAGGCAAAAAATTCTCACAACAAGTACAGACTTTTCCTTGAAAGTAAGACTTGCTTTGAACTTGATTTAAGTTCAACTTTTCCTCAAATCAAGTAAAATTTGCTCAAACTGAGGAACTTTTTTATTCAAACCAAGTAAATTTTTACTAAATCCGAGGAAAATTTTTAAGAAATTTTACTCAATCTGAGGAAAATTTTCCGATTTTTTTCCTCAATCCAAGTAAATTGTTACTCAAAGTAAGTAAATTTATAGTCAAACCAAGAAAAATTATACTCAATCTGAGGAAAAATATGGGAAAAATTTTCTTAACCCATATAAATTTGTACTCAGCCTGAATTAAATTTTCCTTAAACCAAGTAAAGTTATATTCAGCCTGACTAAAACTTTACTTGATAATTGAAATAAATTATTTAGCTTCAAAGTATGCAACACTTCATAGTGATTGTTTAGAATAATGTTTCAAGTACTTAAGAAGAAAGTCTTGGCAAACGAACGAGAATTGTTTCTTAGACTACTATTCATGTATTTTTCTAAACACACTGAAGTATTTTTTATAAGTTCATTAATACTTGAATGTATGAAGAACTTGGCATAAATTTAAGTACACACATTAACTTTATTTCAAGGAATAAACTTATTTTTAGGTAAAAACTTCCTAAATAGAACTTTTCCATACACACATTTTCTTCATTATTTTCTTTCTTAAAAGCTAGTTCATTTTCTTCCGCAGAAGTATACTTATACTTAATTGTCAGAAATTTTTACTAGACCCGAAGAAATGTTTTTAAGTAAATTTACTACCTTATTTTGATTATATGTACAATTTCTTCTGTCTTTGAATAAGGAAACTGTACTCATATCTAGTTAATTAAACTGGAGAAATTTGTTAAACTAAATTGGAGTATGGATTTTACTCAGATTCAAGAATGCCATTTTTCTGAGTGTAAATAAGCCAACTATTAGCTATAGCATTCAACAGGTGTACACGCCCTGATATTTTATTAATATACTAGAGTATGAACATAGTCAATCATTTTTTAAAGAATACTAATAATACTATCAAAATAATCGTTAAAATTTCGCTAAATCGTCAGTGGTGGCAACCCTGCTGTAAAAGAAGCATACGTGATTTTCCCGTAAATCTTTGTCAATACATTTGTGTCAATATGACATGACAACTTAATTCATTTCTACCTTTTTGGGGTTATTTCATTGAGGGCAGACCATTTCTTAATTTTTAATGTTGGGTACTATATCATAATGAAATGTGATTTTTTGTTTTATATCGCTCTAATTGGGTGGGTGGGTGTTCTTTCATATTTAGACTTTACCTTCCTTCTTGTCTCAATGCACACAAATATATTTTTTAGGTGCCGGACACAAAAATCTCAAACGATATACATAAATTGGAAAAAACTTTAACCTTTTTCCTAGAATAAATATTTTGTCCAGTTCAACTGACTATTCAAAACGTTTTTTTTTGGCAGTACAATAAAGTAATTTGATGTTTGTTTCCGAAAATATTCTGTTTTAAGTGCGGTCATTAAATATGTGGGTCAAATGGAAGGTTGGCTTTTTCTTTCTTAAATGGATCAGGAAGAATGGATCTGACAGCAATACCAAGCGTTTAGCAAGTAACTTTCTTGCTAGGATAGTAAATTCGAATAGGCCTCAAATTTATTGAAACTTAACACACTGCACTGTTTTATCGCAATATTCTGCTACTACAGAACTGATATCTTATATGGAAATCATTGTTCGAGTATAACTAGCGCACACTACAATGGGAACACAGCTATTGTGATGAAGGACTTTCCTTCATGAATCATACAAACAACACACTAACTATTACAATATATTCCCATGTAATTCCCATAAGCAGTTTTGCCGAGATGAAGTTATTTATTATTTGCTTAAGTAAATATATACAGTGAATGGAAAAAATAAGTATGCAGCTGTATAAACTATATGTATATGTTTTTAAAACATATACCTTTTATCAGTTTTAAACTGAAACAATTTTTCTTAATTCAATTATAAGCAGCGCAGTATTCAAAATTAACAAAAAAACACTCTATTTCTTGTAGTTGCTTAATTATATGAGATAAAGGTTAACAAGAATGAAATTAATAATACAATTGTTACTATGCACGATTGCAATTCTTATTTGTAATAAAAACACCTGCGTTTCTTTTATCACATTTTATGAAAATAGTATTTAGTGGGATACCCCATTATTTTTCATAATCAATTAAATGTTGCGTCACAGGACTGGAAATTTGACAGCCAAGCCCTGAAGTGCTCTATGGCGTTAACATCAAGTGATTGAGGAGAGGTTTTAAGATGTTTTGTGTGGTTCAACAGCCATGAGAGGTGAATGCTTCGGATCATTGTCCTGCTGAATATGAAGGAAACCTACAGTCCAAATTGTCCGAAGCTTTTTTTTTTGAGCATATTGAGGCTCAAATACTTGCCTATGGTCCCATCAATAAAAACAAGTTTCCCAATCCCATGCATCCTCAAAGTAAGACCAAACCACCACCATTTTTTACAGTACCAGTCATGTTCTTGGGGTCTAGTTCAGAATTGGCTTCTCCACAACTTATCATCAGATTATTATGGTCTCGTCAGAAAAAAAGGTTTTACTCTTTATAAAGGGTGATTTTTTAAGAGCTTGATAACTTTTTTTTTTAAAAAAAACGCATAAAATTTGCAAAATCTCATCGGTTCTTTATTTGAAACGTTAGATTGGTCCATGACATTTACTTTTTGAAGATAATTTCATTTAAATGTTGACCGCGGCTGCGTCTTAGGTGGTCCATCCGCTTAGTCCAATTTTGGCATTTCCACGTTTTTGAGTAACAGAGACCCAATTGGTGCGAACGGCGACGAATCGAAAATTGGTGGTCATCATTAACACTGGCCGATACAGCTGCGATATTTTCTTCAGTTCGCACTCTACGTAAGCGTGTTGGTGGTTTAATGTCCAACAATGTAAATTTGGTGTGAAATTAAGTCGCAATAGCCCGAATAGCCGCTTCAGTGGGTCGATTAAACTGACCATAAAATGGAAGCGCGCAATGAACTTTCTTAACAGAGCACGCATTTTGATAATAAAATTCAATAATTTGCAAGCGTTGTTCGTTTGTAAGACGATTCATGATGAAATGTCAAAGCATACTGAGCATCTTTCTCTTTGACACCATGTCTGAAATCCCACGTGATCTGTCAAATACTAATGCATGAAAATCCTAACCTCAAAAAAATCACTCTTTATTTGTATAAAGTCGTTATAATCCACTAAATCCGAATCTTTCTTTACTACAGTCAATTTACGAAATGATTCTTACCCATTAAGAACAAGTAAACACAGCGTTAAGGTCGGCCTGGTCAAAAATTGTTCCTGGTTGGTACAATTCTCTTTTTTTCATTTTAAAAATCTAAAAAATCTCTTTATTTTACGTGTCTACGTAGTTTCATCATTCGAGTTGCAGCCGTTTCCCCATCCTGTTCTCATTTTAGGTAGCATTTTTATCCCTTTATGCCTCCTACTAATGAATATAACTTTATTGTGTACTATTTTGCTATAAGCAGACATATTCAAAAAAAAACATGAAGAAATACACTAAATATTAGGGATATTTTCAGTCCTTGTGAGGGAAAACATTTCCCTGTGGACCGACCGATCTAAAACTATAAGAAGTATTCTGGAAAAATTTGGCTCCATTGGTTTAGATACTATGATGATCTAGAAAATATATATATATACTTTATAGGGTCTCAGGTCGATATTTCAAGGTGTTACACACAGAATGACAAACTTAGTGTATCCCCATCCTGCAGGTGGAGGGTATAAAAAAACATATTGTAAGAGAAAACAAGTAAGGAAAGGCTAAAGTCGGGCGGAGCCGACTCTATAATACACTCCACTTTCTATCCGAATACAATTCAACTCGGTAAAAAAGGTTTTTTGTATACCACTCATAGGCTAATATGACCTGACCCAATTTGTTAAATCGAGATGAATATTTGTATCGAGGCTATATCCAAACATGGAATGATGTGGCCCACTTACACAATAGGTTCTTCCAGTTCAAGTATAACGTGTTATTCTCAATTTGAAGAAATTCTCTGAAAATACGTGGTTTCTGGGGCGGAAAAGTCAAGGTGGGAGAGATGTATGTCCTGTATGGGAGCTATATATAAATCTGAACTGATCTTACCCACTGTCAGCATAGGTGTTTCTAATTGGATTATATGATGTTGAGTCCAATTGAAAGAAAATCGTTTGTAAAGCGGAAAATGTCAATTCGGCAGCGACTTTTGTATGGGGGCTATATCAAAATCTGAACCGATCTTACCCACTTTCTGCATAGGTGTTTATAGTTGGATTATAAGATGTTTTGCCAAATTTAAAGAATATCGGGTTCAATATGTGGTTTATAGAGCGGAAAATGTCTAATCGGGAACAATTTTGAATGGGGGCTATATCAAAATCTAAACCGATCTTACCCACTTTCTGCATAGGTGTTTATAGTTGGATTATAAGATGTTTTGCCAAATTTAAAGAATATCGGGCTCAATATGTGGTTTCTAAAGCGGAAAATGTCAATTCGGGAGCGACTTTTGTATGGGAGCTATATCTAAATCTGAACCGATCTTACCCACTTTCGGCATGAGTGCTTATAGTTGGATTATAGGATGTTTTGCCAAATTTAAAGAATATCAATATATGGTTTCTAGAGCGGAAAAGAATCAAATCGGGAGCGAAATTTGTATGGGAGCTATATATAAATCTGAACCGATCTAACACATTTTACCACAGGTGTTTCTAGTTCAAATATAAGATGTTTTGCCAATTTTGAAGAAAATCTGTTAAAATATGTGGTATCTAGAGTGAAAAGAGTCAAATCGGGAGTGTAATTCGTATAGGGGCTATATCTAAATCTGAACCGATTTTCTTCAAATTAAATAGCGTTCGTCCTTATCCCGAAAAACTTCGTTGTGCAAAGTTTCATTTAGTTCTGTCTACAATTGCGACCTGTATCGTGTATATAGATGGACGGACAGACATACAGACGGACATTGCTAAATCGATTCAAAAAGTGATTCTAAGTCGATCGGTATAATTAACAATGGGTCTTTCTCCCTTCCTTTTGGGTGTTACAAACAAATGCACAAAGACAGTGTATAATTAGAGAAAATTTGGATTTTTACAGTCCACTCTAAGTTTTGTGATACACTGTATACGTATTTATTGGTGGATGTATATTATTTAATCGACATGCTATTTTTATATCTTTATAATGCTAATCTGTGAACGGTAGTTTACTTTTATAAAATTCACATCGAGTTCTATTTATGTAATATGGTAATGGTAGATGGCGTTAAATGACTCATGATCAGTTTCATATATGAGGAATTCCAGGCTAAAACAACGTGTAAGTGTTTCGAAGCTCTTACAATTATTGTTTTGATTTTGCGAACAAGATTTAGAATCTCGAGAATTAACAATGTAATAATATTATTTCGATGAAAATCTGTACATGTGTTGGTACTGGATAGGGTTTGCATTTTCTCGTACATTTTATTTCCCGGGATCCCGTAACAGGACGGGAAATCGTCAATATGTTGTTTGCTATATAAAAATCCTACTGGTTCAAAAGAATCAATGGGGATACAGACTAAAATATGAGATAACCCATTTTCCTTCACTCATCATTCAATCCTTCACCCTACCTCCTAAATCTTTTTCTCATCGGTTGTGTCCACAACTGAAGGGCATCCCCTGCAACCTAATCTAACCTATAAAATAAATAATACAAAATTAAATCAAATTTTCCAAGTATGAAAAAATAATTAAATATATATCTGCATAATTTGTTTTAAACTAAGAAGTTTTGTGAAATATAAAAACATTTATTTATCAAGTCTAATTTTAATTTTAGTGCAGAAAGCAAGCGCGATAGAGAATGAAATTTATATTTTGAGGCAGCAATATTGCTTTTTTTTTTCAATACATAGTTATTACTTTAGATTGTATGGACATTTTTTTTAATTTATTAGTAAAATTGTATAACAACTGCACGATTTCTCCATAGATATTAGTATGCCAGGAGAACAGTTTGTAATACTTTACACCACAGCTTAATATACATTTTCATATATTTATTTGTGTGATAATTTTTTTATTGCTACTTCTGTGTTATGAGGTTACAAACACAAGATAATTGTTTATTTGGTGATATGATTTTAATTACTTAAGAAATTTCACATTCGACATTTAGGACCGGTGAAAATAATAGCAGTGTTCAAAAAATCTCAAGAAAAAGGATTTTTATCTCAATTTTTCAATTCGATTTGATGTTATAATTAAGATATTTTTTTTCTTCATAAGTAGGGCGAGGAGAGCATTGTGGAGAACAAAATCGAGTTCATATAAAAAGGTTGAAATCTGAGGGAAAATCATATAGTGGAGTTCCACTTCTATTCCAGTGCTTTATTAAAATTATAAGAATTTCGATATTATAAGAAGAAAAATAAAAAACTCGTGAAAAAATTCGTTTATATCACCTACAACCATTCGTCGAATAATAATGTCTAGTACAAAAATAAAAACACTTACGACCGCCACCGAAATAAAAAACCATGTCTGTTCATATTTGAGAGTTTAAAATGTTCATAGAATACTAAGAAAACATAATCTGTAAGCCAGAAGTCCGAAAAAAGTCCCACTTAAAAATAAAAGACATATCACAAAAAATTTGCAATTGGCAAAAACACCTGGTGTAGCCAATCAAGAAGTGGGTGTACGTTTTATGGTCAGTTGAATTAAAAATTGTTTTGTATGGTGGGACAGTCCCTCGATAGATTGTAAGACGTCCACAGAACACGGAGTACATCTCTAGGTATAGTACCAAGACAGTCAAATAGGGAGGATCAAGCGTAATGTCTTGGGCGTTTTTTTTTCATATTATGGAGTTGGGTCAATACATTGGCCCAGAACTACCATGGACTCTGCCCAGTACATCAGAATACTGCCTAGTATTATGCTTACTTATGCGGAATATGAAATGCCCCTTAAATGAGACTTCTAGAAGGTCAATTACCCCGAAAACACCAGCCGACTCGTAGAAAGGTGGTTTGAAGTCAATAATATCGATGCTATGGAATGGTTCGGGCAGACACCGCACCTAAACATAATCAACAATTTTAAGTGTGATGACTAAAATGAGGTCTCACTAGCAATACTGAAAAACAATATCGAGCTTTGACACGATATTATACTGGTATGGGCAAAAATATGGGGTACAAGTTGTAAAAGACTAGTCGACTCAATGAAACGGCGTTATGTAATAATAGTAATAAGCCATAAATAGTAATAAGCCATAAAGTCAGTACAACTAAGTATTAAATTCAAAAAATATCGTTATTTAACTTATTATTCAAAAAAGTTTTCAATTAAAGCGAATTGAAACAAAATATTTTTAGTTTTTATTAGCGCTGCTATTTTTTGACTGGCCTCATTTTTGACATAAATGGTTCTAAAGACCTAATCTCAAAATTACAAAAACTTATTTTTTATTTAAAGCTAGATTAAGTATGGCACAATACCATCTTTCAATCACCGTAAAAAGTTTTAGGATTTTCGAAGTAAAACTAATATTTTTCTTTGTCGACATTTTTCTATCTCGTCGCTGCTATTTTTTGACCGCAGCTGTATAGTAAATTACCATATTCAAGGTAGAACATTTGTATCGCCTAGCCTTGTCACACTCGATGTCAAATGTCAATTTTGTATGGCATTTGACATTTGAAATCGACCTCTCTGTCAAATTTTTTGGTAACTCTTACAATTTTATAGTGAAAACATGGTGAAAAATTTCCCGGGATATGGGAAACAGAAAATATGAAAATTTTAGGGATTTTGCCCGCGGGAAATCCCGGGATGCTAACGGTAGTACTGGAGGATATTATGTTAAAACAATATTATTGGACAATTTTTTGCAGGAGAACTGTTATTTTAATTAGAGTTAAATATTTTTGTGGACAAAGTTCCAAAATTCAAAATATTTTTTAATTTAATTTTTTTAATATTTTTATTATCTTCGGAATAATTATAATTTTGTCACAACTTCAGTGAAAAATGCTACTAAAAGCTCTTCGCTTGTTTTAAAAAAAATTGTAATATTTTGCCTGAAACTGATTTGGAAACATGTATAAATGAATTTGATTGTATCTGTCTGTATCGAGATATAATAACATTCAATTCAATTTACTCATAAATAATTTATATATTAGTATAGCAAAATTAATTTAAAAATATTTGCCACATCCAGGCAAAATAGTTTTTAACCAAGTTTTAATTACACAATGAACAACTTAAGCACAGTTCTTAATCAATTAGTCAATCAACGCGTAAATTTCGTAGGCTAACAGCCTAAAATTATTCTTCAAAGAAAATGTAATTTTACCTCCACCTTGTTATCAATATCTTATCTAGAGAAAAACCACGTCAAGAAGTTAACACACTGGAGCACGTTGTCCAACTGTTTTCAAAAAACTAAAATATCCAAAATCGTAAGTGCAGGCAGACCTCCATTTAAATATCTTTTTATGGAAAATTACTCCAATTTCGGTTAGGTTACCTGCTAAAAACAAACATACCCAGACCGGCCTGGGTGCATCATCGCTAATCTCGGGGACAAACACACGGAACAGAATGTTGTTGTACTTTTGACGGAATGCATCCTAATCCATCATGACCAGACGTCAGAGTACGGGTACACTATCAGGATTAGAAACACGTTTATGTTACATTTAACACTTCAGTGATAATTGGGCAACATGATAATTATGTTTGGAATCACTGATAACTGAAAAGACGGCCATGCACGCCGTAGTTGCTGTAAGTCGTTTTACTGTCGGAACTAACAGAAATGTTGACTCAAGCGTTTATGATGCAATTCGAATGAAAAGATTTCTTTACGAAATGCTGGCATATTTGTATGTCTGTATATGTATATCAAAGATAAGAGGAGGTTTCAAATAAATCTTTTTTTTGAATGGTAGAAGTTATCTTTAAACGCCCAAGCGGAACGGTCGGAACTTTGTGGCCTATGTATGACGACAGTTGCCTTATCAGTGGCATTTTGGTTCTCAACACGGAGTTCTGTAAATATGTATAAAACTATTAAATTATTCAATTATTCAATTATTCAGTTACTCAATTATTCAAATATTCAATTATTCAATTATTCAATTATTCAATTATTCAATTATTCAATTATTCAATTATTCAATTATTCAATTATTCAATTATTCAATTATTCAATTATTCAATTATTCAATTATTCAATTATTCAATTATTCAATTATTCAATTATTCAATTATTCAATTATTCAATTATTCAATTATTCAATTATTCCATTATTCAATTATTCAATTATTCAATTATTCAATTATTCAATTATTCAATTATTCAATTATTCAATTATTCAATTATTCAATTATTCAATTATTCAATTATTCAATTATTCAATTATTCAATTATTCAATTATTCAATTATTCAATTATTCAATTATTCAATTATTCAATTATTCAATTATTCAATTATTCAATTATTCAATTATTCAATTATTCAATTATTCAATTATTCAATTATTCAATTATTCAATTATTCAATTATTCAATTATTCAATTATTCAATTATTCAATTATTCAATTATTCAATTATTCAATTATTCCAGCATTCACTTATTCAATTTATGCAGTCTGTCTGAAGCGAATATCCCCACTCGTTGTGATGCTAACCTGCAAGTCATTTGTACCATACCATATGGTTGTGGTGTTAAATCATCGATTATAAAGTCAAATCAGTTTCGGGAACGATTCGACATACCTGTCACACACATCTGTGTGTAAATAAATAACTTCAGTCTGTGACATATTTGCCATATGCGTATGGAATTTATGTAATTGGCTTTTCATGTCTCTTTTTATGTTTTTTTACAAAAACTAAATACATTAACATTCCATTAAGCAATTTTTTTCTGTTAATTAACCCATTGAATTGTCAAAAATTATATTCATTACCTTTATTTAAATTAAAATTCAAAATAATTGAGTGTCATTTTGGGACGTTTTTTCTTCGGAAATTGTGTCAATGTAAGCAATTCGGGACTTTCTATTTTGGTGAAAACAATTTTTTTATTTCGCATTCATTTAATATTAAAGGCCATTAATTACATAAACTTATATAAATACGAATACATATATGCGTATATATGTACAGTCATGCATTTGTAGATGCTATAACTTCATATGTACGTGCGTGCAAATGGCTGGACTCCTTATTTTGAATATTAATTATTAATGGTTTCTCCCGAATAGAAATTGCAGAGTTGCCATGACACACGCGTGTACGAGGGTGGAATGATAATAATGATAATGAGATGTAAGTGCATACGTTAAATTGGCATACATCTTATTAAGTTATTTAATAGTTTATGTCTTAATAAAAATATTGGTAATCATTCATTGCTAAACACAAGAGCAATTTTAAATATGGCGGAGACGCGGACAAAGGAAATTCGTACTTTTAGGGGGTGAAATGGGACAAAAAGGGATAAACATCGAATCTTCGTCCTGACTAAACCGCAGTAGCTAGAAACATGAAATTCGGTGTGTGCCTTGCACTTACCATGCAGAAGAGCTACAATAAGGGATTTTTCGGAATTTGTACTTTTAAGAGAAATATACAAAAAGTAAAAAAAATGGTACCAATTTAAGAAATGCCGCTATATTCGTGAAAAACGGTAGTTGCATTTCTCCGACAATGAAAGAGCGTAATTAAAATGGATTTTTTCGAAATTTGTTCTTATAAGGTGTGAGCGGGACAAAATGGGATAAAAATGGTACAAATTAAAATGTAAATTCCTCTTCTCCTAGAAGTGCAATATAAATGCATTTTTGTACTTTAAGGGCTGAACGGCGCAAAAAGGGATAAAAAAATGGTGCCAACTAAAGTATTGCAACTAGAATCGTGATATTTGATATGTGAATTCTTCTGACCATGTAGTAGCGCAGTCAAATTGAATTTGTCGAAATTTGTACTTTTAAAGTGCGCGCGGTACAAAAAGGGATACGAATGATGTACAACCCTTTAATTACATAAACGTGGATATTACAAAATTTGGAGGATGCGGGACGACACGATTTGGATAAACGTGGTACCAAATAAAGTAAAGAGTGATTTTTTTGAGGTTAGGATTTTCATGCATTAGTATTTGACAGATCACGTGGGATTTCAGACATGGTGTCAAAGAGAAAGATGCTCAGTATGCTTTGACATTTCATCATGAATCGTCTTACAAACGAACAACGCTTGCAAATTATTGAATTTTATTATCAAAATGCGTGCTCTGTTAAGAAAGTTCATCGCGCGCTTCCATTTTATGGTCAGTTTAATCGACCCACTGAAGCGGCTATTCGGGCTATTGTGACTAAATTTCGCACCAAATTTACATTGTTGGACATTAAACCACCAACACGCTTAGGTAGAGTGCGAACTGAAGAAAATATCGCAGCTGTATCGGCCAGTGTTAATGATGACCACTAATTTTCGATTCGTCGCCGTTCGCACCAATTGGGTCTCTGTTACTCAAAAACGTGGAAATGCCAAAATTGGACTAAGCGGATGGACCACCTAAGACGCAGCCGCGGTCAACATTTAAATGAAATTATCTTCAAAAAGTAAATGTCATGGACCAATCTAACGTTTCAAATAAAGAACCGATGAGATTTTGCAAATTTTATGCGTTTTTTTTTAAAAAAAAGTTATCAAGCTCTTAAAAAATCACCCTTTACATATTTTTAGGGGAAGCAAAAACACATGTTGCCTATAGTGTTTTTTGGAAAGAGGTGCAAAAAGTTATAAAGTGGTCGGCTGCATCTATAAGCATGAGGTTGAGGATATAAAAGGCTCTGCGGTTGTAATTATATTAATTATAAAAATTATACATACGAAGGAAGTTCAGCTTAAAAATAGTGCACAGCGACAAGCACATTCCTCTGACTGTATGTGGGTGCTATCTAATAGGAGGTTTCCAAATTACTATTTTAGATTTATCCATTTTAGATATATCCACCACAAGAAAATCAAATAAATACTATCCAAAAACAGAGACGAATAAAACTAATAACAAATAACTGGCTTTTTCGCGTGCTAAGTAGCGTGTACTGCTAGTTTGACATAAATGTGTCTTAGAGTTGTAGGTCGAATGGGATAGAAAGTGGCAAAATCGATCCACAAAGAAAAATGTTTCCCTCACAAGGACTGAAACAATATTTAATGTGTTTAAACAAGTTTTCTTTGAATATGTCTGCTTATATTTAATTGATATTTGGAATGGACATTCCCCTAATAGCATAAACGTTGACCATAAAATGAATCTTATTTGTGGGGGGGTGAAATATGGCAAAAAGGATAAAAGTGGTACTTATCAAATGAGGACAGCTAGAGACACAAAATTCGGTGTTTACGTTCCTGTAATTGAGTAGATACATAATATAAAAGATTTTTGCCAAATTTGTACTTTTAAGGGGTAAAATGGACATAGAGGGATAAAAATAGTACCTAGAATAATGAAATTCGGTGTATACTAGAGATGGGCGCCACTCACGTGAATTGCGTGAATCACGTGATTCACGCGTGAATCACGCTACTTTTTTCTATTATTTATGTAAGCATTCCCTGCACCAACACTAGGCACTGAATTTATATCCTTAGAGTTAATTCAATTAAAAAACACACAACTGGTATCGGTATATATGCTGTGTTTATTTTTACTTGGATTTTATGTCAGTGTCCGATTTCTAACTTATTTTGCGTTAAACTATACGGTATACCACACTGTAATATTGTATAACTATTTTAAAAATATGAATTTAAAACAAACAACGCAAATGTAGAGGTTTTAAATAATTAAATTAAATAATTTTCGGATTTGCGGGGCGTTACTCATTTCGATTTAAAATGTATATCTTTGTGGAAATTGTTTGCGTGATTTACGTGAATCACGCGTGATCGTGAGCAAAATTTATTTTACTCACGTGAGCGTGCGTGAACGTGAGTAACGAAAAAATCTTCGTGCGTGAACGTGCGTGATTCAATTTTTTTCCTTCGTGAGCGTGCGTGAACGTGAGCCAATAATCACTCACGCGCACATCTCTAGTGTATACATTCCACATTTCAAAATTTCCTGCTTTCAAGGGATAAAATGCGAACATAGGAATAACATGATATCAACCAATCGCCAACAGCTATAACGATGAAATTAGATGTGTACATCCCTCTTATTGCGACGACACGTAGAATAGAGGGATTTTTTTCGAAATTCATACTTTTAAGGGGCTAAAGTGGAAAATAGGGATACAAATAATACCAACCAAATGGCCGCAGATAGAATCATGAAAATCGGTGCACACATTCCTCTGATTGCATAGACGCACAAAATCGAAACGATTTTTTCCAAATTCGTACTTTTAAGAGTTAAAATGGGCATGAGAGATAAAAATAGTACCAACCAAATGGATGGAAGGATGTAATTCGGAAGGATGTAATTCGGTGTTTACATTTCTCTGACTGTGTAGACACGTAAAATAAAGAGTTTTTCGAAAGTCTTACTTTAAGAAGGTAAAATTGGAAAAGGGGATACAAATGGTGCCAACCAAATGGCCGGAATAGAGTGATCAAACCCGAGACCGAAAACGGCGTTAACCGGGGTTTTCATCTGAGACCGACAGTCGGGTTTTTTTAAATCGCGGTTTTTGGAAAACCGGGAAACCAGTTTTCTTATGTCGATCTCAACCGGTTTTTCATATTGCATAAAAGTCTTTTTTCGGTGCTATTTTTTATAATATGCCACTTTTTATATTATCACAAGCATCTTAGAACGTTTTTTTATTAGGGACCGCAAATTGATTATAAAAATACGAACACAATAATACTGTGAGTCTAAAATGGCGATTTTCGTCCTAGGTTTCACATGAATTTCTTATGGGCAGAAGAAAAATCGACAACGTTGACCATTTTCCGTTGCAGATGTCGACCAGCCATACACATAAAAATATGTGATTATTTTTAGAGGTGTTTTCAAGGCCGTTTAGCTCACAGAACGGTTTGACTAAATGACGAAATATTTTACAGATCATCATTAAATAAACCAGAATCAATTTAAGGTGGTTACTGCAGTAATATTGGTCCTTGTAGGTAATATGATGCTGATGAACTTTGCGATTATAAGAAATTGAAATTGAAAGGTTCTTGTATTTCAAAGAATCAAAAATACGCATAATCTTTGAGCTTCATGTCAAACTTAAGTTTAATTTTCTTATTTTTATATATTTTATGTTGTTTTATTCTCTACAAGATATCTGAATCGCAAAATGGGGTAATTGGGGTTTACGGTGTTCACACCTGTATCTAAACAGATACGAAACAGATACTTTGGCAGTAATAGATGCAGGACGAAAAGTAATGATGGTTTAATATACATACAATTAAAAAATCGCCAAATGATCCTACAGGAATGTTTGGAGTCATTTTCGAAAGATTTCAGTGAATGTGATTATGACATCAGAATTGACCTATTGACCAAGAACGAGTATGTATCTTGTGGAATTGCCCTATAATGAATAATTTCCCCATCTTTTACTATTTCAAGAAAAACCCGGTCCGACCGTTTTTTATAAAAAGAAAACCGGGCACGGTTTTATGAAATCACGGTTTCCGAAAGCCCGACATTGCAGAAAAACCGGGTTTTTGATAACTCTAGGCCGAAGCTAGAATCATGGAATTCGGTGTATACATTCCTCTGACTGCGTAGACATGGAGTTGCATTGTGTACGTGAGAGATAATGGATTATCAAAATTTGCACTTTTGGAAGTAATAAATAATGGAAATACAAACAACAAAATTTGTGTAGCTGAAAATGCTTCCACTTTCCCCCAATATTTATGGTATTTAACTGCCTGACCCACAATGTCGAAAGAAAATCTATGCGAACGAAAGCCAGTCACTCGCTTTCGCATCAAAAAGCGACCCACTATCTTCTGACTTTTCGTTCGCATAGCCTTACGTGTTGTGAGTGAATGAAAATGTTTCCAGATCAAAAAACCCTCAAATAATCGCAAATATGCCAAGAAAAAAGCGTTAAATATCCAAATTCTAACTTATAATAAAAAAGTTGACACAACTTTTTCTCAGCTGAAATAACTGAAAACAAAATTCAAAAAAATTATGTAAACAATCAATATTTGGAGTTGTTTTTGTGTTGTCGAAAAATATAAATTTTTCCAACTCGCACATTTTTTGGAGGAATGTTAATTTCGAGATCCCCGTGGGTAGCTACTGGTCATCTCTAACATTCATGAGATGACCAAAAACCAATAAGAATACACTTATTTTACATGAAAATACCCCTTTATGAATACAAGGAACGTGGTTGAAAGACCCAGTGCAGTGCACGGAGCAACGGAATGTATAAATGCGTGATGTGTTCTCCGGTACTCAGAGGAAGAAGGGGATGAAGTAGAGAGGATAGCATCAAAAATATAAATTAAATTTATTTTGTGTTTTTATTTATTTATGAAACGACAGACAAAACACATGTGAGTGCTTTTGACATTTTCATTCGCACAGATGACAGAAAAAATAGTTAGTGGCCCCCGATTTTGTACTGAAATGCTTACGTTTTTGTTCGCATAGATTTTCGTTCGCTTTGTCGTTCTAGTGCCTGTTAGTGGGTCCCAAATCAGCCGTTTGTCGCATGAAAGGCATGCGAACGTTAACGTTCGACATCGTGGGCCAGGCACTAAAATTTTTTAGAATTGCTGTCTTATATTTACTTTTTGAATTGACTTGAAGTATTATTTCGATATATGTAAATATATTTATAGCGTAATAATTAAAAATTTATATTTATTTATAAAATTATTTTTTCAATATTGTTTATTTGTTTTGGTTTGCCTATATTAAAAAATTAACATTTTCCTGTAATGTTACTGCACTTCTACGAAAACTGACAGCCTCCGTGGAATGCAATCCATGATCGAGTTTTGGTCCGGCCGAACTTAACGCCGTTTTTACTTGTTATTTATAACAACTGCATAAATAACTCGTACTTCCCAGGGATGGGGAAATTGCAAAGTTTCGGACGAAACAGCACTCGTCTTATATCAGCGATTTAAGGCCGATCCCTCTACAAACTAATTTAGGCAATTTATTGGAGAAGATTTTACGTGATAAGATGGATTGTGATGTAGGTCTGGATTATATCCCCCAATACCAATTTGGTGTAATGAAGGGTCATCACACGGTGGATGCATTAACCAAATTTATTTAATCTGAGGAGGAGACACTGTCGAGTTTGTGCAACATATTGTGAAGTTTTTTTACAGATAAACGTTTCCGAGTTCAATTGCGACAGTCGCGATCCTCAAGGGTCAATTGTTTCTCCTCATTTGTTCAATGATTTTCCTCATGGATACCGAAATTCTTTGGGAGTATTATTGAGGCGTTGAGAATTGTGTCTTGGCATCTTATAATGATCGAAGAATTGATATTTGGTAAGTTCAATCCTTTTGTAGCGGGAACGCGCAATGGGCCAAAACGGAATAAAAATGGTACCAATTACACCACAACGAAATTCGAACCTTGGAATGTGGAAAAGACTTCAGCAGAACCTTTGGTCTTAAACCAAAAAAAAAAAATGACAACACATTATCAACAAATCAGTGTGTTCGGGAAAATGTTGGGGAGGGAAAATTAATGGGGATTGATCGTGCACTTTACCTAGCTTGGGGCCACCTTAAGGATTCAAGATAGAGGGTAGGTATGTTCAGAGAAAATACGGAGGTTGAAAGAGGTCGGTCATGCATTTGACTCCACTCCAAGCATATTTTTCCGAACGCTTACAAAATAGGGGGTTCTTGCATATCCAAATCAAATTCCTAAATATCCCATACATCACTATCCCAACCCTAATGTATACATTGTTTTCTTCTTTATAATGCCAGCTATTAAAAAAAAAGCAGCCAGCAAAAAAAAGTTTTCGGAAAAGAATCAATTTTTTCCTAAATTTTTTGGAGACTCGTCCTAAATCACTGTTTCTATGTGAAAGTGATACTTGCGTATTGGACTTTAGAAAGTCAAAATACATCAAAAAATGCTGCAGATTATAATTGGACAAGGTGGTTGTAATATTAAACAAATTAGAATTTTTATTCTAAAAAAAAATCATAATTTCCCTAATGTGTCAGTAATACTGAGGACATTTTGAAATTTTTTATTTAATACAATGAAATTTTTCTTTCACCTTATGAAACTAAGTTTAACTATTTTAACGATATTATCTATATATATAAAAGAGTTGCGTTACTGACTGACTGACTGACTGACTGACTGACTGACTGACTGACTGACTTATCATTGACCAGCCCCCAGACCAAACGGCTGAAGCCAGGGTCATGAAATTTTCAGGGTAGTTCCCAGATATGACGTAGACGTCGACTAAGAAAGGGTTTTACGAAATTCGTACTTTTAGGGGATAAAATGGCCCAAAAAGGGATAAACATCGAACCTTCGTCCTGACTAAACGGCAGTAGCTATAAACATGAAATTCGGTGAGTTCCTTGCAATGACCATGCAGACGAGCTACAAATAGGGATTTTTCGAAATTTGTACTTTTAAGGGCCGAGCGGGAGAAAAAGGGATAAAAATGGTACCAACTAAAGTATTACAGCTAGAAACGTGAAATTTGGTATGAAAATTCCTCTGACCATATAGAAACGAAGTAAAATTTGATTTTTCGAAATTTGTACTTTTAAGGGAAGAGAGGGACAAAAAGGGATAAAAATGGTACCAAGTAAAGTATTACAGCTAGAATCGTGAAATTTGGTATGTAAATTCCTCTGACCATATAGAAACGAAGTAAAATTTGATTATTTCGAAATTTGTACTTTTAAGGGCCGAGCGGTACAAAAAGGGATAAAAATGGTACCAACTAAAGTATTACAGCTAGAAACGTGAAATTTGGTATGAAAATTCCTCTGACCATATAGAAACGAAGTAAAATTTGATTTTTCGAAATTTGTACTTTTAAGGGAAGAGAGGGACAAAAAGGGATAAAAAATGGTACCAAGTAAAGTATTACAGCTAGGAACGTGAAATTTGGTATGTAAATTCCTCTGACCATATAGAAACGAAGTAAAATTTGATTTTTTCGAAATTTGTACTTTTAAGGGCCGAGCGGGAGAAAAAGGGATAAAAATGGTACCAACTAAAGTATTACAGCTAGAAACGTGAAATTTGGTATGTAAATTCCTCTGACCATATAGAAACGAAGTAAAATTGGATTTTTCGAAATTTGTACTTTTAAGGGAAGAGAGGGACAAAAAGGGATAAAAATGGTACCAAGTAAAGTATTACAGCTAGAATCGTGAAATTTGGTATGTAAATTCCTCTGACCATATAGAAACGAAGTAAAATTTGATGATTTCGAAATTTGTACTTTTAAGGGCCGAGCGGTACAAAAAGGGATAAAAATGGTACCAACTAAAGTATTACAGCTAGAAACGTGAAATTTGGTATGAAAATTCCTCTGACCATATAGAAACGAAGTAAAATTGGATTTTTCGAAATATGTACTTTTATGGGACGAGCGGGAGAAAAAGAGATAAAAATGGTACCAACTAAAGTATTACAGCTAGAATCGTGAAATTTGGTATGTAAATTCCTCTGACCATATAGAAACGAAGTAAAACTTGATTTTTTCCAAATTTGTACTTTTAAGGGAAGAGAGGGACAAAAAGGGATCAAAATGGTACCAACTAAAGTATTACAGCTAGAAACGTGAAATTTGGTATGTAAATTCCTCTGACCATATAGAAATAAAGTAAAATTGGATTTTTCGAAATATGTACTTTTAAGGAACGAGCGGGACAAAAAGGGATAAAAATGGTACCAACTAAAGTATTACAGCTAGAATCGTGAAATTTGGTATGTAAATTCCTCTGACGATACAGAAACGAAGTAAAACTTGATTTTTCGAAATTTGTACTTTTAAGGGGAGAGCGGGACAAAAAGGGATAAAAGTGGTACCAACTAAAGTATTACAGCTAGAATCGTGAAATTTGGTATGTAAATTCCTCTGACGATACAGAAACGAAGTAAAACTGGATTTTTCGAAATTTGTACTTTTAAGGGGAGAGCGGGACAAAAATTTTACCAACTAAAGTATTACAGCTAGAATCGTGAAATTTGGTATGTAAATTCCTACGACCATGTAGAAACGAAGTAAAATTGGATTTTTCGAAATTTGTACTTTTAAGGGGCAAGCGGGACAAAAAGGGATAAAAATGGTACCAACTAATGTATTATAGCTAGAATCGTGAAATTTGGTATGTAAATTCCTCTGACGATATAGAAACGAAGTAAAATTTGATTTTTCGAAATTTGTACTTTTAAGGGGAGAGCGGGACAACAAGGGATAAAAATGGTACCAACTAAAGTATTACAGCTAGAATCGTGAATATTGGTATGCAAATTCCTCTGACCATATAGAAACGAAGTAAAATTTGATTTTTTCGAAATTTGTACTTTTAAGGGAAGAGAGGGATAAAAATGGTACCAACTAAAGTATTACAGCTAGAAACGTGAAATTTGGTACGTAAATTCCTCTCACCATATAGAAACAAAGTAAAATTAGATTTTTTCGAAATTTGTACTTTTAAGGGGCGAGCGGGACAAAAAGGGATAAAAATGGTACCAACTAATGTATTACAACTAGAATCGTGAAATTTGGTATGTAAATTCCTCTGACCATATAGAAATGATGTAAAATTGAATTTTTCGAAATTTTTACTTTTAAGGGGCGAGCGACACAAAAAGGGATAAAAATGGGACCAACTAAAGTATTGCAGATAGAATCGTGAAATGTGGTATGTAAATTCCTCTCACCATATAGAAACGAAATAAAAATAGATTTTTTTGAATTTTTTATTTTTAGGGGGCGAGAGGGACAAAAAGGGATAAAAATGGTACCAACTAATTTTTCTAATTTTGTACTTATAAACAATGAGCGGGATAAAAATAGTACTAAATAAAATATTTCAGCTATTGTCGTGAAATTTTGTGTTTAAATTTCTCTGACAACGTAGACTTGCAACATAAATGGATTTCTCGAAATTTGTATTTTTAAGTTGCGAGCGGGACAAAAGGGATAAAAATGGTGCCAACTTTAGTATTACAGCTAGAATCGTGAAATTTTGTGTGTAAATTTCTCTGACCATATAGAAGCGCAGTAGTTTGATTTTTCGAAATTTGTACTTTTAAGGGGTGCGCGGGACGAAAAGGGCTAAAAATGCTGTACAATCATTCAATTACGTAAGCGCGGAACATAAATGGATATTTCAAAATTTGTACTTAAGAGGGGGATACGGGACAACAAGGAATAAATGTGTTACCAAATAAAGTACATATTTTTAGGGGAAGCAAAAACACATTTTACCTATAGTGATTTTTCAAAATGTGTACTTTTTGGGAAAGAAGTGCTAAAAGTTATATACTGGCTGGCTGAATCTAGAAACATGAGATCGAGGATATAAATGGTTGTAATATTTTGTTCAAAACTTGGTAGAAAATTATACATACGAAGTAGTTCAGCTAAAATAGTGCATATCGACAAGCACATTCCTTTGACTGTATGTGAGTGCTAGCTAATAGGAGTTTTCCAAATTACTATTTTAGATTTATCTATATCCACCAAAAGAAAATTAAATAAATAATAATAGACAAATAAAATTAACAAATAACTGGCTTTTTCGCGTGCGAAGCAGCGGGTACTGCTAGTTTTATTATATATGAAATGTTTATGAAAAAATAGTATGAAACGTTTAATTTTATTTATGCATTTTTCATACAAATTAAGACAAAAATTCACCAGATTTATGAAAAACCTTTTTTTTTAAGAAATCGATTCATAAATATTATGAAGGAAAATTCGTTCAGTGCATGATGGAGTCTTTTACTTGTTTATAATCTAGTGCTGGCCTTTTTTGCTAAGAAGTATATTTTCTAACCAATCGTCTCTCCAACATCTGAATGTATGTAAAACCCGAAATAAAAATGTCTCGGCAATTTGAAAATAAAAATTATGATAATTTTTTCATAGAAATTTACATAACGTTCGTTCAGTAATTGCAATGTAGTAGTTACTTTTAGATTTTTTATATTCTTAACACTGAACGGATGTCATCGCATATAAACGATTTGAAATTTCAATAAAAGTTTGTTTCATGATGATAATTTCAGGTTGATGAGGTCTTCTTTTTTATGTACGACTGATTAGTGTTGTTTTAAATTAATTTCTGTATAGCCTCGAACGGCGGCGGGGGTTTTTTTCTATTAATGTTGAACGCCACTAATCTCTCGCGGGGAGAAAACAACAACAAACAACAAAATATATCTGAAAACAATAGATTTCGGTGCGATCTTATGCTGACTATGAAGATATTTCACAAACAAATTATCATGGCCCTGGCAGCAGCTACAAAACGAAGAAAACGCTTCAAAAAAAAAACTGATTGTAATTCTCTGAACTGATCAACTTGATTATGCATTTGTGAGATTAATTTAGAATTAAAACAAACGAAAGGAAAAAAACGAAACCGAAATTGGAAAAAACATAAAAAGTGTTTGTGGTTTAAAAGCGAAATTCAAAAATGGCCTTACCACATTCTAAGAAACAAAACTTATGGTTTGGATCGTCATCATAGAATTAAATATAACTTAAATAATTACGACTGGAGGGTAGCCACTCAAAAAAAAAAAAATGAACGTGTCGCAGACTTTTTAGAGGTTTCCAAAAATATTCAAAATACAAAATGCTCTAACACCGAAGATAAAGAGAAATTGCATCAAATGGGCTCTAATTTCATTTCATTTGAAAATGACAAATTTTGAGGGTTTCTCTCCTTATGTGTGAAGTGAAATCGCAATAAGTTTGGAGTGTTCCAATAGCTGTAAAGTCTTTGCAGGGGATAACAATAAGGCAACAACAAGTCAACTTATGGTAACCCTTTCATTTATTTTTGTGTCTGTCAATTTCTATTGTTATTGAATATCAGAAAAAATCACAGGCGAAATTCACCACACCAATTTCAGATTTCAGATATTTATGCCATTGCACGTATCATAGATTATAACAATAAATACATTTTGCAAGCTTTTGTTTAAACACATACCAGCGCAAGAAATATTTTTATTATTTTTTGAATAGCCCCTATCATGCAGGGAGTGTCTACTTGGTGATGTTGCCACGTTTGTATTGCTTTTCGATAAAACCGACTTCCATGTTTCTAGCTCAAAACAAAATAATTTTAATTTTAAAATAATTTTTAATTTAAAAAAATGCTTAAATACTCTAAATTTGGGGGTATTTGCAATATATAGACTTAGACTTTTCTTATAAAACTCTGTTCTGTTCCAGAATTGTTGTGTAATGACAATGACAATTCAAACCACTATGCAGCAGCAAGACGTTTTTTTTTATGTTGAAAAGTCAATTTATTTTTCAAACAATCACCAGAGGTTGTTCACATACATATTAATGCAGCTTATATTCATATGTATTTTATTAATACATAATTCGAAAAAAGTACAAATATTCTTTAAAGTGAAATAACAAAACTATCACTTTTAACTGTCTAGACTTGTTCGGGTTGACTGATGTCATTAGAGTAATTCGAAGGGATCAAATTTAAAGTGTAAATTTTGTTTGTTGAAATGGAAGGCGTTGAAATTGAAGGCGTTGAAATTGTGAAATGCGAGTTAGAGACCCACAATTGAAAATCGAAACTAAGCAGGCAAGAACAACAAATAACACTAAGCAACAAAATAATTATGTGTCCGACACCTATTTATGTTTTGTATGCATTAACGCACACTTATTCATAATTCATAGCACCACAAAATTCTTTTATATTTTACTTAAATTTCAATTTTCATTGATGGTGCCTTTAATATGTGTACTCTTATTTTAGGGAATGTAGGTCCGATCGCACCTGCTTATATGTTCAAGATAATTCGGTGTTTTTATATATATTTTGACAGAACACGTTCGTGACTCTGCAGGTGTTTAGACTGATTTTCATTAAAAAGTCGCCATAGAATCTCTTCATAAAATGTATGAAACATGCTACATAAAGCACACATCAATGAAAAGTGCCATTGAATTTCTGAAACTTTTCTTCGAAACTATGAAATGCAGTTCGCCATTCAATGCTATACAAGTTCTCTATTTGCCATAATATAATTTATGAACTTTTTGAAAGGTTTTATTAAGAAACATCATTAATTTTATGAACAAATTTCGTAAATATTAATAATTTATACTGAAATTTCCAATATAGTGGCGCAAAACTGGTTTCAATCCCCTGAATGATTGTTAGAGTAGAGTATAATTTAGTGGCCTACGTTCGAAGTCAGCCTTTTTTGATTATTTTTAATTATGTAATGTTAAAAAATCTAAATTAACTAATTTTGGTCCCAAGAGGGTTAAGGGCCGTGAATGTCATATGTGTTCCGAAAGCTTTAATTATATGCTCACTCTACAGAGTAGGAAGGTATATATTATTTGGACCAAATCCGTTTCACGACTTTATAAGTTGTTTGAGCCATGTTCGTCCGTCTGGCTGGCTGGTGTACACGATAACTCTCGAAAGGAGCTAAGGAATCAAAAGTTTAAGTTCGAAGATGGAAAATTGTCACGCCGCTTCTGGTACCTCCCACACAAATGACCCATATTTCTATGTCAAACTGAAACTAATGTAACTACCACGCGGATTTTCGGATTCAGCTCTATTTTGGTATTTGATAATGTTTTTATAAAAGTAATGTTGATCTATATATGGCGGGTTTTGCCACGCCTCTTCCAGTACCTCCCACACAAATCACCTTACACTACGTAAAATTAAAGCTGTTTTAACTTCTATACGGATTATAGGAATACTGCGAAATTTGATATTTGGCAATGCTTCTATAGTGGTTACATTTGCATGGAATATGACCGATATTGACACATCCCTCACACAAAGTGGAATAAACTTTGGTTACAATAAAACCGACATAACGTACATACGGGTAGTCAAAATCGTTATCAATTTGATATTTAAAAATATATTTTTAAACCTTTAAACCTAACAAGTAAAAACGGGGTTAAGTTCGACCGGGCCGAACTTTATATACCCTCCACCATGGATTGCATTCCACAGATGTTGTCGGTTTTCGTAGAAGTGCACTAATATTACAGGAAAATATAATTTTTTTAATATAGCCAAACCAAAACAAATACAAATACTGAAAAAATTATTTTATAAATAAATATAATATTTTAATAATTTCAAACCATTATTTATTTCAAATCAAAAAATAAATATTCTTATATTTATATTTTCAAATATTGGTAGATAGTGGTTGCTACAGTTGGTTGTATTTCCATTCTATTTTAGTTCCAGAAGTACACATTTTGAAAATCTATTATCAGACGTACATAGTACAAAATAACCTAACTTCTTGGTTCAATCAATTTTTGCCGTAAAAGAAAAATTACGAATTTGGAAAAAAAAACTTTTTTATTTTGCGTGTATATGCAGTCAGAGGAATTTATACACCGAATTCCATGATTCCAGCTGCGCCCATTTGGTTGGTACCATTTTTACCCCCTTGACGTTTCTACGCAATTAGAATTTCATCATTCTAGCTGTAGTCGTTTAGTTGGTCCTATGTATATCCCTCTGTACCATTGTATCCCATGAAAAATCCGTTTATTTTCCGTGTCTACGCAGTCAAAGGAATGTATACGCCGAATTTCATGACTCTAGCTGCGGTCATTTGGTTGGTACTATTTTTATCCCCATTTTCTATTTTGACCCCAAAAAGTACGAATTTCGAAAAATCAGTTTATTTTCCGTGTCTATAGAGTCAGATGAATGTATACTCCGAATTTAATGACTCTAGCTGCGGTCGTTTGATTGGTACTATTTGTATCCCCTTTTTCATTTTAACCCCAAAAAGTACGAATTTTGAAAAATCCGTGTATTTTACTTGTCTATGCAATCAGAGGAATGTATACACCGAATTTCATTATTCTAGGTACAGCCGTTTGGTTGGTACCATTTTTATCCCTCTATTCCCATTTTACCCCTTAAAAGGACGAATTTGGGAAAAATAATTTTATATTATGTATCTACTCAATAAGAGGAATGTACACACCGAATTTCGTGTTTCTAGCTGTTGTCGTTTAATATGTACCATTTTTATCCCTTTTTTTGCCCCATTTCACCCCATACAAATAAGAATCACTTTATGGTGCACGTGTTTGCTATAAGGGGAATGCGCATACCGAATATCAAACAAATATAAGCAGACATATTCAAAAAAACTGCTTAAATACGCTAAAATATTAGGGATTATTATGGGTATTTTTAGTCATTGTGAGGGAAAATTTTTTCCCTTTGGGCCGATTTCGCCCCGTTTCAATCCCAACCGATCTACGACTATAAGACGCATTTATGGAAAATTTAACGTTCTATCTCCTTTCGTTTAGATGCTAGCGTGCTTTCAACAGACGGACGGACATGGACATCAAGAATATATATACTTTATAGGGTCTCAGGTCAATATTTCAAGGTGTTACAAACGGAATGACAAAGTTAGTAAAACCCCATCCTGGAGGTGGAGGGTACAAAAATATTTATGTTTTACAATTGTTTTATAGAAGCTGGGACCATATGATACGAACCTCCTAGTATCTTCCACACAAATTATCCTGCCCTACGTTAAATTTATATATAAGTCGTTTTAGCCGTCTGTAGCTTACTTTCTTGTTTTTGTTTTTTTTTTCGTGTTAGAATTAAAAAATCTTAATTTGTCGGAGACTGTTCCTAAACCACTGTTTGTGAAATTTAAATGAACATCGGACTTATATTTCAATCGGACTTATGAGAGTACAAATATTAAAGGTAGGATATGTATGGTATTTGGATAAAGGATATGTATGGTATTTGTTTGGTTCTGCCAAATTTAATGAAAATATTTAGTTTCAAGAGCGGAAAAAGCCAAATCGGGAATAACATTTGTAGGAGACTATATCTAAATCTGAGCCGATCTGACTTATTTTCTCCATATATGTTTCTAATATAGGGTGGTGTGGCAAATTTGAAGAAAATTGGTTAAAATATTTGATTTTTAGAACGGAAAAAGTAAAATGGGGAGCGAAATTAGTACGGGAGTTATATATAAATCTTAACCAATCTGAACCACTTTCACCATAAATGTTTCTAGTTGAAATATAGGGTGTTATTGCAAATTTGAAGAAAATCGGTTAAAATATCTTGTTTCTAGAGCGGAAAATGTTAAATTTTTTAAAAATAAACAAACCAAATAAAAATATTGAAAAAAAAATATATAAATTAATATAAATTTTAATTATTTTAAACCACGTTTATACTATCCCTACGGGAAAATGAACTGTCCCAGGACTAGTCCCTGGTGGGCAAGGACCGGTCCTGGTTATAACCCAAATATATGAAGGCATCCGATCCCTATTGCATGGGTTTGTCATTGGATGGCATGAATTGACCCCTGTGATATATCTTGGACATGTACGCTGTCTGTTCCAAACTACCAGTTTAAAACCGGCCTCAAAGGACATGTCTGACACCATACCTCAAAGACATGTCCCAGAATCGGTGTCACCTGTTTCAAAGAACATGACTTCGAGCGCACATTAAGAGACAAGTTCGAATCTTTTTGAACGGACAAGTCTTAAAACCTTAAATATCAAAATATAATATGCAATAATATATCTTATGAAAAATATACAATACTTTTATTTAAATATACATACATACGAAATGGAAATCGAATTGACAATTTATTCACACTTTGGGACCAGTTCTGTGATATATCTGTAACGACCTGCCCCAGGATAGGTACGATTATAGCGATTATTGTGAGGGAAATTTTTTCCCTCTGGAGCAATTTCTCCCACTTTCAATCCTAACCGATCTACGACTAAATAGACAGACGGACGGACATGGCTAGATCGTCTTTGAATTATATACTTTATAGGGTCTCAGGTCAATATTTCAAGATATTACAAACGGAATGACAAAGTTGTTATACCCCCATCCTGGAGATGGTGGTATAACAATTTAAAATTCATCTGATTTTCACTCTTTATTTTAATACACTCCACGAGAGTATTATGGCTTTGTGCATTTGTTTGTAACACCCAAAAGGAAGCGAGATAGACCCATTGTTAAGTATTCCGATCGACTTAGAATCACTTTCTGAGTCGATTTAGCAATGTCCCTCTGTCTGTCTGTCCATCTATTGTTGTAATCAAATTACAGGTCGCAATTATAGTCCGATCTTAACAAAAATTGGCACAAGTAAGTTTTGTGGATCAAGGACGAACGCTATTTAATTTGAGGCAAATCGGTTCAGATTTAGATATAGCCCCCATACAAATGTCGCTCCCGATTTGACATTTTCCGCTCTAGAAACCACATATTGTACCCGATTTTCTTTAAATTTAGCACAACATCTTATAATCCAACTAGAAACACCTATTCAAAAATTGGGTAAGATCGGTTTAGATTTAGATATAGCCCCCATACAAATGTCGCTCCCGATTTGACATTTTCCGCTGTAGAAACCACATATTGTACTCGATTTTCTTTAAATTTGGCACAACAGCTTATAATCCAAGTAAAAAACCTATGGTGAAAGTGGCTAATGGTTGAGATTTAGATATAGCGCAAATACAAATGTTGCTCCCAAATGTTTAACCGATTTTGGCCAAACTATACATATTATATTTCACCTATTTCGTTCCAGATTTTAATATACCCCCATACAAATGTCCTTTCCGATTTAACATTTTTTGTCAAACACATACATTTGCAGGATACAAAAATCCTTCCCGTTTTCACTTTTTCACCGAATTAAATTGTATTCGGATTGAAAGTGGAGTGTATCTTAGAGTCGGCCCCGCCCGACTTGAGCCTTTCCTTACTTGTTACTTATTAGTATCGGACAGAAGTTGGTGTTTTAATTAAGTCCTACACTATATATAATATAATAAATGCCAATATTTATATTTATAAAGAATATTCCTATATCACACAATGATGAATCGTTAGTGGACTTTAAATACTTTGTTATGCATTTTCAATTCATGTTGGCTTTTCTTTGTCTTGACTTCCCGTATAAACACTACATGTGCATCAAAGACAATAAATTACATACATATTTATTCGTCCTTATACCCTAACTCTGGGGTTGGTACTCTTTTCTAAGAATATTGTTCTGGAACAGTTAAAAAATTTCAATTGTTCTTCTTTAGCGATTCATGGGCGGGTAACGTTTATTTCAGAAACGATAACAGTATCCATATTTATGTATTTTTTTTTTCAAATTCCCCACACATTGGCAACCCTTAGAACGAAAGTGTACATATTAAGCGCTAAGAGAGATACAAATGTATCGATGTATGAATGTATGTATGTACCCCCGAAAAAACAAGTGAAACGAATTGGAAAAAAATCAAAACAAGTGTTTGGTTTGGTTCGGTTCGGTTTACCTTTTTGTTTAAAACGTGTCTCGAATTAACATTCAAGCGACACTATACACATACAGCATATACGCTCGGCGTCTCAATAAAAATATTTTTTATTAGTATTTCTGTGTTTGTTTTTTTTTCAATATTTTTTATTTGTTTTTTTCTTCTTCTTCTTCACGGCGAACAACAACAAAAGCCTCTGGAAGTCAGCGAAAATACAATTTTTGGTGGAAAAAGCGCAAACAACGACCAAAAATCGAGCAGCAGCATGAAGAAAACAAACTCCGGGCTTTGTTAATTAATCAAATGCCATTAATTAACGGCGGATTAATTGATTGTTAAATATTTGACTATGATACGACACCTTTTGTGTTGGCTGTGCGTTGCCCGCGATACAATTCGATTCGATCCGTTCCGATCCGACCAACGAAAGCCGAACCCAGGCAGACCGATAATTCCACGCGAGATAGCAAAACGCCGGTTGTTGTGGAGGTCAGCTCCGTGCCCAGTGTCCCCCCATCGAAGGAAGAAAGTGTTTCTGGTTGACGTTCATTTAAATTTGATCAATCGCTTGATTGAATGATTTTTGATTACACTTTCGTTTAGTTTAATTGGTTGGCGATTGTGTTTGACGTTCTTCTTGCCTGCCTCCTTCTTTTCGTTCTTCATTTATTTAAAGAACAGTTTTGTCGCAGACTTGTCGTATCTAACTTTGTCTTCTTTTATTTTGTTGATTCTTTTCATTTGAATTATTTCTTGTTTTTTTGTTTTGTTTTTATTTTATTCTTATTTATGTTTGTTTTTGTTTTTTTCTGTTCTTCTTGACTATCATCAATTAACTAAGAGTGCAGTGCTTGTTGTGCGAAAATAAACGAATGAATAAATATAAACAAAGCGCACCGAATCAGAGATTGAAAGAACGTATCGACTCAACGACGAGCGAGCGACAGACGCAACATTGATCGGATGCCACGTTGCCGTTAAATTTGAATAAAACAAAGCGCGAACCGTTTCGTTTAAACGCCCATCATCGACTGAAATTTCAATACTCGATTGAGTTTCGGTTTTGAAAACTCATCAACGACACAGCACAACGCGGTCGCTGGCTCGCTGGCTCGCTCGCTCACTCAATAGCGTCGAACGTCGACAGCGTTCAGTCACAACTCTTCAATGGTACAGGCAGCCAGCAGCAGTAGCTGTGGCTGTAGCTGCACAGCCCGCAGCACGTACGCACGCCACAGTACGACGATCAGTTGGCCTGTCAGTCAAATCAATCCGTATTTACTGAATGCAAAACAGAGTATCTGTTTTCGTTGTGTTTCAGCTTTCTCTCTTATCAAATTCGGTAGAAGTTTCAATGTTTACGCTCAACAAACAGTGGGACCGAAGTGTAGATTTATCACTCAAATACATTCCATGTGCTTAGCGGCGTTTGTCTACAGTACCCCGACAAAACTATTAACACAGCTGGACAACATACATGTGCTTGTGCAATTTAAATTGTGCCTTATCTCTCCATGGAACATACGAACGATGATCGAAGCAAGCGGTGTAACGAAAATACGCCCAATACATCTGGTAAACCTTATCCTCAAGATAAGGAAAAGAAAAATTGAAGAACGGTTTAATACAGGCAGGACCTCTTGACTAAATGAGACTTGAATTATATAGGGTCCGCCATCTAACGTTTTTTTTTAAACTATTCAACCGTTATATATTATTTGAATGAAATTATTTTCCATTATTAACCGGAAGGATTGTACTTTCAAATAAAAAATAAATTTGAGAAAACATTCAGTAGTTTTTTTATAGCATTTTCAAAAAAAAAGTTTTTTGTTGAAATATGTGGTTTCTAGAGCGGAAAAAGTAAATCATAGGAGACATTGGTATGGGAGCTATATAAAGGGTCCGCCATCTAAAGTTTTTTTTTCAATTATTCAACCGTTGGATTATTATTTGTGGGGTGCCCGAGGCAGCCATTTGATGAAATTTCAAATAAAAAAAAGTTATTTGGCGGACCCTATAGTTCGACCGATCAATTGGCTTTGGTCTTCGGCCATAAGCAGGCAACTAATCAGCAACAAATTGGTGAGAGTTCCTGGAAAGTATCTCTCGGCGATATAAGATCACTAATTTCCGAAGAACAAACACCATCAAAGTATCGGTAGAACAACGACACACAACCCACATTACGACGGTGTTCAAGGGAAACAATGGAATTGGATACCCTATTGTCACCTATCTGATGTTGATCTCCATCCTCTGGACACGGTCAATAAGCTCCAGTGAAGATCCTGGAGCACCCGACCATATGTGGGAGTTGTATTCCATCCTTGGTCTGATATAGGTAGTGTGGATATTGAGAAGATCAGATGGAGTGAAGTATTTCTTACACCGCTTTAAAAAGCCTAAACACTTGAATAATTCCTTCGACACATCAAATGCACAAGGATCTTACGTGCATTAAAATCTACTCCAATCACTCGACCCCATTCGGAAATGACCAATAAATCCTGGCTGAGTGAAACATCCATCAATCGCCTTTTGTCCTCAATTTCTTGACGATTATGAATGACAGAGGATGATATCATACGCGAATGAGTAGATTGGATTCAAAGTCCGATCGAAAAGGTCGTCGATGAAAATTAGAACAAGGCAGGAGAAAAGTCAGTGTGGTACGCCTGCGGTTAACCTATGCTCATCGGATGATAACCAATCTACAACAACACGTATAGTGCGATCTCTGAGGAAGCTCGATATAAATCGAGAGAAGTGTTACAGACACCAAAAGCGAGAGCGCAGAGCAAATCGCAATCGGGCGGTAGTTAGCAGGGTTATTAGCCCCACCTTTTCGGGTATATGCTGTATATTCGCAATCTTCCAATGCGCTGGGAAGACCCCTGCACGGTATGCAAGGTTGAAAAGGTTGCGAAGTGGACGGGCAAGCGTCGAAGACCACTTACATAGGACGAGTGGTGCAATGCTATCCGGGCCCGGGATTTATTTACGAGAACCCTTTTAACTCCACGTTTTCGAAAAAGTATCTGAGGCATGGAACTAGATACATTTTCAATCACGGGAAGTGGTTGATTGCTTTCCGGCAAGGATGAATTCCTTGCAAACATTTCAGCCAATAGGTTAGCTTTGGCAACCGGGTTAGTGAATATCTAGGATAGGTGACTTATCCTTTACTCTCCTTACAAATGACCAAACGTTCTTATTTCCCCTGAAAGAAGAAATAACTTTGGCACGAAAACGTTGTTAGTACAGAAACTTTTCACGTCTAAGTACCCTGGCACACATCGTTCTTGTCTGTTTGCCTAGCAGATCGGTGGTGACATTTTTATTCAAAAGCCATTTTTTTCACTGAACCAACACTCAGGGGATGTCTCCTATAAATGCAGTGCATTGCGTTGGTGGAAGGAAAATCAGGTATTGGAAGGAGGAAAGAGGGAGTAGTGTCTGTTGACATCTGTTTTGAATCTCTGAATGTCGTAATTGGAGGGAAAGATATTTGCCGGAAGTCGATTCCACATGCGGATAGTACGGGCGAAGAACGAATTTATTCTGTAATGTGTAGTGCGGCCGGTTGTCCAATCGACAACAAATGAGTGAGCGTTCCTGGAGAGTCACGTATCTCTACCGAACGTTCTCACGGGCGGTATAAGATCACGAATTTCCGAAGAACAAACACCATGAAAGTATCGATAGAACAATGACACACAACCAACATTACGACGGATTTCAAGGGAGACAATAGAATTGGATATCCTACCGTCACCTATCAACACCATCGCCCTCCTTTGGACACGGTCAAGTAGCTCCAGTGATGAAGCTGGAGCACCCGACCATATATGGGAGTTGTATTCCATCTTTGGTCTGATGTAGGTAGTGTAGATTTTGAGAAGATCAGAGGGTGTGAAATATTTCTTACATCTTTTTAAAAAGCCTAAATATTTGAAGGCATCTTTCGATGCATCAAATACATGTTTTGTCCAACGAACATCACGTTGTATTTTCATGCCAAGAACATCGAGAGCATCAGATTGCTCAATATCTACACCGTTCATTAAAATCGACGACACCGTTGGATCAGTGAATCGCTTGTGAGACAACAAATCTAAAAAAAATCTACTCTATTCTCTCGACCCCATTCAGAAATGGCCAGCAAATCCTGGCTAAGTGACTTATCCATCAATCGCCTTTTATCCTCAATTTCTTGACGACTTGGTCTATGATCGTATGAGTATGAATGACAGAGGTTGCTGTCATCCGCGAATGAGTATATTGGATTCACAGTCCGATCCAAGAGGTCGTCGATGAAAATAAGAAAAAGGGAGGGGGAAAGGACAGAGCCCTGTGGTACTCCTGCGGTTAACCTATGCTCATCGGATTAGAACCCATCTACAACAACACGTATAGTGCGATCTCTGAGGAAGCTCGATATAAATAGAGAGAAGTCACTACCAACACCAAAAGCGATAAGCTTTGATATGAGTGCGCCGTGCCAAACTCTATCAAAGGCCTTGGTGATATCTAGAGCAACGACCTTACTCTCACCAAGCCTGTGAATAGATCGATTCCACTTTTCGGATATCAGTGTCATTAGGTCTCCCGTAGATCGATTCCTACGGAAGATTCGATTCCCGAACGCTTCCTCTTTGGATCTGACAGCAGTCTTGCATGTCTGGTTAAACCAACTTTTATGAGATGGTTTATCCGAAACAACTTTAGTTGGAATAAATGACTTCATTCCAATTAAGATAATATTTTCAATCATTTCAGCCCCAGCATCTATAACGCCGTTTAGAAAGCTGGAAAAAGTTGTTGAGCTCGGCCCAACGTCCCTTTTCGTACCTATATATATATAGTGTCCGTATTGGGGCTGGGCTCGATGCGACATGAAGAGCGGTATACGAAAAGTATGATGAAACAATACAATGATCCGAATTAACTTCATACTTTTGAGGGTGTGAGGTTAAGAAAATATCCAGATCAAGTATTTAGGTGTTGCCCTTGGACACACGGAATGTGAGTCGGTTTATTCACTAAAACTTATTCATAAACCTGCTAATGTATAAGCTAATTTGGAGTCATCCTATCGCCACAATATATTTTTATTTCCTACACCACAGGGTATAATGTCTTTGTGCATTTGTTTGTAACACCCAAAAGGAAACGAGATAGATCCATCGTTTATTATACCGATCGATTTAGAATCACTTTTTGAGTCGATTTAGCGATGTCCGTCCGTCTGTCCATCTATTCTTGTAATCAAAATCCAGGTCGCAATTGTGGTTAGAACTAAATGAATCTTTGCACAACGAAGTTTTATGGGATAAGGACGAACGCTATATATTTGAAGCAGATCGGTTCAGATTTAGATATAGCTCTCATACAATTTTTGCTCCCAATTTTACCTTTTCATACCCTCCACCTCCAGGATGGGGGTATACTAACTTTGTCATTCAAGACAATCTAGCCATGTCCGTCCGTCTGTTGAAAGCACGCTAGTATCTAAACCAAAGGAGCTAGAAAGTTCAAATTTTTCATAAATGCGTCTTATTGTCGTAGATCGGTTGGGATTGAAATGGGGCGAAATCGGCCCAAAGCGAAACATTTTTCCCTCACAAGGACTAAAAATACCCATAATAATCCCTAATATTTTAGCGTATTTAAGCATTTTTTTTAATATGTCATTTGCTTGATATTTGGTATGCACATTCCCCTTATAGCAAAAACGTTTGTTTGAGTGAGCGTTCCTGGAGAGTCACGTATCTCTACCGAACGTTCTCACGGGCGGTATAAGATCACGAATTTCCGAAGAACAAACACCATGAAAGTATCGATAGAACAATGACACACAACCAACATTACGACGGATTTCAAGGGAGACAATAGAATTGGATATCCTACCGTCACCTATCAACACCATCGCCCTCCTCTGGACACGGTCAAGTAGCTCCAGTGATGAAGCTGGAGCACCCGACCATATATGGGAGTTGTATTCCATCTTTGGTCTGATGTAGGTAGTGTAGATTTTGAGAAGATCAGAGGGTGTGAAATATTTCTTACATCTTTTTAAAAAGCCTAAATATTTGAAGGCATCTTTCGATGCATCAAATACATGTTTTGTCCAACGAACATCACGTTGTATTTTCATGCCAAGAACATCGAGAGCATCTGATTGCTCAATATCTACACCGTTCATTAAAATCGACGACACCGTTGGATCAGTGAATCGCTTGTGAGACAACAAATCTAAAAAAAATCTACTCTATTCTCTCGACCCCATTCAGAAATGGCCAGCAAATCCTGGCTAAGTGACTTATCCATCAATCGCCTTTTATCCTCAATTTCTTGACGACTTGGTCTATGATCGTATGAGTATGAATGACAGAGGTTGCTGTCATCCGCGAATGAGTATATTGGATTCACAGTCCGATCCAAGAGGTCGTCGATGAAAATAAGAAAAAGGGAGGGGGAAAGGACAGAGCCCTGTGGTACTCCTGCGGTTAACCTATGCTCATCGGATTAGAACCCATCTACAACAACACGTATAGTGCGATCTCTGAGGAAGCTCGATATAAATAGAGAGAAGTCACTACCAACACCAAAAGCGATAAGCTTTGATATGAGTGCGCCGTGCCAAACTCTATCAAAGGCCTTGGTGATATCTAGAGCAACGACCTTACTCTCACCAAGCCTGTGAATAGATCGATTCCACTTTTCGGATATCAGTGTCATTAGGTCTCCCGTAGATCGATTCCTACGGAAGATTCGATTCCCGAACGCTTCCTCTTTGGATCTGACAGCAGTCTTGCATGTCTGGTTAAACCAACTTTTATGAGATGGTTTATCCGAAACAACTTTAGTTGGAATAAATGACTTCATTCCAATTAAGATAATATTTTCAATCATTTCAGCCCCAGCATCTATAACGCCGTTTAGAAAGCTGGAAAAAGTTGTTGAGCTCGGCCCAACGTCCCTTTTCGTACCTATATATATATAGTGTCCGTATTGGGGCTGGGCTCGATGCGACATGAAGAGCGGTATACGAAAAGTATGATGAAACAATACAATGATCCGAATTAACTTCATACTTTTGAGGGTGTGAGGTTAAGAAAATATCCAGATCAAGTATTTAGGTGTTGCCCTTGGACACACGGAATGTGAGTCGGTTTATTCACTAAAACTTATTCATAAACCTGCTAATGTATAAGCTAATTTGGAGTCATCCTATCGCCACAATATATTTTTATTTCCTACACCACAGGGTATAATGTCTTTGTGCATTTGTTTGTAACACCCAAAAGGAAACGAGATAGATCCATCGTTTATTATACCGATCGATTTAGAATCACTTTTTGAGTCGATTTAGCGATGTCCGTCCGTCTGTCCATCTATTCTTGTAATCAAAATCCAGGTCGCAATTGTGGTTAGAACTAAATGAATCTTTGCACAACGAAGTTTTATGGGATAAGGACGAACGCTATATATTTTGAAGCAGATCGGTTCAGATTTAGATATAGCTCTCATACAATTTTTGCTCCCAATTTTACCTTTTCATACCCTCCACCTCCAGGATGGGGGTATACTAACTTTGTCATTCAAGACAATCTAGCCATGTCCGTCCGTCTGTTGAAAGCACGCTAGTATCTAAACCAAAGGAGCTAGAACGTTCAAATTTTTCATAAATGCGTCTTATAGTCGTAGATCGGTTGGGATTGAAATGGGGCGAAATCGGCCCAAAGCGAAACATTTTTCCCTCACAAGGACTAAAAATACCATAATAATCCCTAATATTTTAGCGTATTTAAGCATTTTTTTTAATATGTCATTTGCTTGATATTTGGTATGCACATTCCCCTTATAGCAAAAACGTGCACCATGAAGTGGTTCTTATTTGTAGGGGGTGAAACGGGGCAAAAAAGGGATAAAAATGGTACATATTAAACAACAACAGCTAGTACACGGTGTGTACATTCCTCTAATTGAGTAGATACATAATATAAAATTATTTTTCGCAAATTCGTACTTTTAAGGGGTAAAATGGGAATAGAGGGATAAAAATGGTACCAACCAAACGGCTGTACCTAGAATAATGAAATTCGGTGTATACATTCCTCTGATTGCATAGATAAGTAAAATACACGGATTTTTCAAAATTCGTACTTTTTGGGGTTAAAATGATAAAAGGGGATAGAAATAGTACCAATCTAAAGACCGCAGCTAGAGTCATGAAATTCTGAGTGTGTAGACACGGAAAATAAACTGATTTTTCGAAATTCGTACTTTTTGGGGTTAAAATGAAAAAAGGGTATAAAAATAGTACCAATCAAATGACCGCAGCTAGAGTCATGAAATTCGGAGTATACATTCCTCTGACTGCGAAGACACGGAAATAGACGAATTTTTCGAAATTAGTACTTTCAAGGTATACAATGGTACAGAGGGATAAAAATAGTACCAACTAAACGACTACAGCTAGAATGATAAAATTCTAATTGCGTAGAAACGTCAAGGGGTTAAAAATGGTACCAACCAAATGGACGCAGCTGGAATCATGGAATTCGGTGTATACATTCCTCTGACTGCATAGACACGCAAAATAATTTATTTTCCAAATTCGTAATTTTTCTTTTACGGCAATAACACTAGTCAACAGTCAAAATGTACTCGGGATGCGATAATTTTTTCTGTGTAGATAACCTTGACATGAGCTCGAAAAACGCAATAAAATTTTTTTTTTCGTTTGGTTTTTTTTTTATTTTTTTGTTTTTTATTTTAAAAATTTTTTTTGGTTAATTTGTTTCGTCCGGCATAACTCGGGAACCACTAGCCCGATTTAATTGAATTAAATTTTAAAAAATTTAAAATTACAATTCCCTTAATCTGTTCATATATTGTTTTCCTATACAAGCAACAGTTTCCAAGTTAAAAATGAATATATAAAGGAAAAAACTTATTTTTTGCCTAAAGATTTAAAATTTTTTTTTAAAAAATCCATAAAAAATCCAAAATGAAAAAAAATGTCAAATCTTATTACTTTTACGTAAAGTCACATAACCTATGAGCAAAATGAGACAAAGATCATGAAAATCGATGCACGCGTTTCGCTTTTATTCGCAATTGAGTAAAGGTATGAATTTCAAAAATTTGCTCGACATATGCACAACTTTGTCTATGGTAAGGTTTTTTTCTTTTTTTTGATTCTCAGAATTAACAAAACGGAATAAACAAAGGGTTATTTAATTTTTATGATTGCGTAAGCAAAGTAATAAACGCTAATAAATGTGCGTGAACAATTAAAAGGAAAAAAGGAAAAGGGACTTTTTTAATTATTTGGGTTTTCCGTTGGCTACCTGTATGATTTTTTTACAGAAATGCAACCCACATTTAAGGGTGGTCATTATTCGGAAAATTTAAGACTCACACATGGTGAAACAGGTATGGAGCCACCGTAAAAAAATATACACCCATTTATAAGTACCTGTCAGTAAAATACTAAACAATACACATATAAATAGGTCTTCATTGATCGATTTTACTCATTCAACAAGTGTCGACGAACGCGATAGTTAAAATGAGCAAACGTTCGCGAGGATTTGAATGCAATACCAATCCAAGTAATTTTTGTTACATGTGCGGAGAATACGTTTCTGAAAAAAACAAGCGTTGTTTTTCACCTAAATTGAGAGATTCATTTGAAGAGAGCTTCAATTTAAAGGTCTCAAACATAGATGAGCGGTGGACACCAAGTGCTCTATGTCCAAGGTGCTACGTACAGCTAGCTGACTCAAGGTAAGTGTAGATTACGAAATTCAAGAACATATATAACTTATTATTGAAATTCTTTCAGACAACAGCCGAGAATCATCATGCCAATGCTTTGGAGAGCTCCGCTTTGCCATGTAACAGATTGCTACTTCTGTCTTAGCAAAAAAACAGGCGTGGGAAAAAATATACGATGGACTTCCGCTGCTGTTTCAACAGTGAATTTTCCAGTGCCATTTTCCGAAGAACCAGTGGACCCACAACCGTCCGTTTCAAGATGGGCATCTAATAATGAGGCGATACATCCAACATCAGATCCGGAGACAGTAGAAACCACATAATAAGTTTTTTCCTTTATATATTCATTTTTAACTTGGAAACTGTTGCTTGTATAGGAAAACAATATATGAACAGATTAAGGCAATTGTAATTTTAAATTTTTTTAAATTTAATTCAATTAAATCGGGCTAGTGGTTCCCGAGTTATGCCGGACGAAACAAATTAACCAAAAAAAAATTTTTGAAATTTTTGAAATTCATACCTTTACTCAATTGCGAATAAAAGCGAAACGCGTGCATCGATTTTCATGATCTTTGTCTCATTTTGCTCATAGGTTATGTGACTATACGTAAAAGTAATAAGATTTGTCATTTTTTTTCATTTTGGATTTTTTATGGATTTAAAAAAAAAAAAAAAATTAAATTTTTAGGCAAAAAATAAGTTTTTTCCTTTATATATTCATTTTTAACTTGGAAACTGTTGCTTGTATAGGAAAACAATATATGAACAGATTAAGGGAATTGTAATTTTAAATTTTTTAAAATTTAATTCAATTAAATCGGGCTAGTGGTTCCCGAGTTATGCCGGACGAAACAAATTAACCAAAAAAAATTTTTAAAATTTAAAAAAAAAACCAAACGAAAAAAAAAAATTTTATTGCGTTTTTCGAGCTCATGTCAAGGTTATCTACACAGAAAAAATTATCGCATCCGGAGTACATGAAATTTTTTTCATTTTGTTGAGTAGTGTAATTGGTTGAAACATGAAGTTAGGTTATTTTGCGCTATGTACGTCTGATAATGGATTTTCTTTTGGAATTCAAATAGAATGGGAATACAACCAACTGTAGCACCCACTATCTACCAATATTTATGGCCTTGAAAATATTTTTGAAAATATAAATATAAGAATATTTATAATATTTATATACCTTATAAGCGAGGTTTTAAATAATTAAAATATTATATTTATTTATAAAATTAATTTTTCAATATTTGTATTTGTTTTGGTTTGGCTATATTAAAAAAATTATATTTTCCTGTAATATTACTGCACTTCTACGAAAACCGACAACCTCTGTGGAATGCAATCCATGGTGGAGGGTATATAAAGTTCGGCCCGGCCGAACTTAACGCCGTTTGTACTTGTTCGCTCTAGAAACCACATATTTTAACAGATTTTCTTAAAATTTGGCAAAACAACTTATATTTTAACTAGAAACAGCACTGGTAAAAATGGGCCAGATCGGTTCAGATATATATATATAGCTCCCACACAAATGTCTCCCCCCATTTGAATATTTCCGTTCTAGAAACCACATATTTTAACAGATTTTCTTAAAATTTCCAGCTTATATTTCAACTATAAACATCTATGGCGAAAGTGGGTCAACCTTCCTTACTTGTTATAACTAAGATTCATTTATAACTAAGATACTTAGTCAAACTTCGATATAAATAACTTCTTTATAAAGAAATGCACTATATAACGATTTTTTCCTGAGTCCCTTGAAAGGACCCCTTTTTAGCAAAGTTTTTCATACAAAAATACTTTATAACTATAACGAAGATATTCTGAGTTATAAAGCCTCTATATAGCGAAGTATTCATTCAAAAGCCTCTATACAATGAACCCAGAATAAAACAAAATTACATTTTAAGTAAGTCGTTAGAGTCCCGATATCAAAGACTTCTACATAACGAAGTGTGTGTTGATTCAATGGCATTTATGCAACGAAATCCAGAAGTAAACGTGTGCTGTAGGTGCGTATCGTTACCTAAAATACAAAAAGACGAAAGGAAATCAGCAAATCGAGGTTTTTATTGAATACATTACATTTGACAAAAATACACTTCATTCATAAAGTAGCGGTCATTTATTCCCTACAAATTACATTTTTATATTTGCATTTGACTAAATTACATGATCTCAAAAAATTAAGTTAACAATACTTCTCAATTTAACGTATTTTCCTTCTCCTGAAATCTTATGAAAATGTGGATTTCATCGGGGATCTCCCAGAGGCACGGAAGCGACATTCGGACGCTTTCAATTACACCTAAAACAAAAAAGAAACAGAAATGTCATATATTTTGGATTATTATAAACAATTATACCATGAAACGGACGTGACAAAAACCAAAAGTTCTTTTGAAACACTTACACTAAATATACAAAGTTCATCGATTTTTTGATAACTTTGTTTTTATATATATGTAAATGAAGGTCAGATGATAACTTTTGTTCGTAGATTTGTGAAATATGATTATCATATCTCATAGATTTTTTAATTAAGTACAGCATGAATACGGACGCGACATTTTTCCAAGGTTAAATAAAATACAGAACTGATGTTCATTGTAAAACTTCAACTTTTAATGAAAATAAAAGAGAACATATTAACTTCAAGTATTCGAAACAAAGAAATATAAATCCAATACCGCTTTCACTCATTGTGTCTCTTCCACTGTACAGGACAACATTTTCTGTTATGCTCAGAATAGACAGATTACTTTTTTTAAGTTGAGCCAGTTACGAAGTTTCTCGTTCAATTGTATGATTTTAATTCGTTTTCGTAATTCAAATGTCATCAACAAGTTGGAGGTTTCTCCATCAGTTCTTGTTTTGTTAATCATGGTGATCATGGCCGATTATATGGAGGCGACTGGTCTTAAACGTTCTTTACCTCGATATATAGGCCTTGTATCTAGTTTGGCGAGCTGATAGATCCTAGCTTAGAGGAAATCTTATGCAAAACATTCGGCTTCTATTTCGATATCCAGTATGTCATCAAGTTCCTGGACTCAGCAAAACTAAATTCAAGAACAGCTCAAGTCTACCGTAAAACTATTTAAAACGATGATGCTTGAAGCTCCTACGAGAGCTGCTATTTAAACATACCTCACATCTTTTGAAGCTGTTCAACAATCACTTCATTTGGTTGGATATCCCTATCGCAGTGAAATGTAAAGCTGAGTGCCCTATATAAGTGCCCCGAACTCTTTCTGACTGCAATTAATTGCCACTTGGTGATTTAATCCAAAAATCGTTCACATCGGTGGTTAGTCGTTCATATCTTTAGGAGATGACCAAACAATTGTTTGTTGTTGAGATCCAGGAAGTGTAGAGGTGACCAGTTTTTCAGATTAGGAACGACCACCGGAACTTACTTGCATAGGTACAAACCTAGTTCACGTGGTGTTGGCGAACAGCAGAATCGCGAAACGGGTCTGGCCAAGATTGAGGTCGTGCTACCTTTATTCAATTGAACAAGTAAGTAAGCTTTAATCGGCTAAACCGACTTATATATACCCTCACTCTAAGAGGACATACATACGGAAGTTATAAGGAATTAAATTTTACGTAGGGTAGGATAATTAGTGTGGAAGGTACTAGGAGGCTCGTGTCACATTGTCACAGCTTCCACATTTATAAAACAATTGTAAAAACATGATCAAATGTCAAGTCATCGTTGACTAACCTATCAACACACACCACCATTGCGAGAGTTTTTACAATGAATATGTCTTTCACCTAAATCAGGGTAAACACTTATGTCAGATTTAACAAAGTACAAATGAGAATTGCTCGCATTCAACGAATAAAGTCGAGACTCTAAAAATGTAGTTGTAAGTTATGAAATATTTATGAAGACATTTCAAATGGCAAATATTTTATTGGTTACGACATATTACATAATATTTAAGAATTGTTTCTTAATTACTATGTATTCTTTGATCTTATGAAACTAATTTTCACAAATTTAACAATTTTATTCTATGAAATATTAAACGTTTATGAAAAAATTGTATGAAACATTTCATGATATTTATGAATTTTCATACATATTAAGAAAAAAATCACTAAATTTATGCCAAACCTTTTATGAAATCACTTCATAAATATTATGAAGGAAAATTCTTTCAGTATAGTGGATTCCATGCACCAGTATAGAAGTTATGAAGGCTTTAATATTACCTAGAATATAGACATTTGTGTAGGAGGTACAAGAAGGGGCGTGGCTAAAGCGTGTATATTTTTATGTTTAAAGTGATTACAAAAACATTTTCAAATATCATATTACAAATGATTTTGACTACCCGTATGGATGTTATGTCGGTTTTATTGTGACTAAAGTATATGCCACTTTGTGTGTTAGGTACCAGAAGGGATGTGACAATATCGCCCATATTCCACGCGAATGTAACTTCTATAAAGGCATTCCCAAATATCAAATTTCCTTCAATGCGTTTCACGTTTTTTCTGTCCCAAATGATATATACCCTCCTTCTCTGTACAGTGAGGGTATAAAAATTGTCATAGTCGACATTGAATTTAGTATTGCTCAAAGGCAGAACATCCGTTCAACGACTTTTGTGGAAGCTGTAAGGATGAGAAGATGATGGGACAAGAGGGAGGAGGTGATTGGATGCGTCGAACACTTTCTGCGTCTCTGTCCGGCTATGACTATAAAGACGTTTAGTGAAATGGATGTAACTTTTTTTGAAGGTCAGGGATCTTGACTAGAATAGACGTCGGCAAGTTTTCGTAGGTTACACAGGTTGGTTCACAAATGGTGCAACATAACCTAACCTAGCATTAGTGATTTTTTGGTAAAAATTAAAAAAATCTGTTTTGGTTACTTTTACCTATTTATAGCCTTTTCCGACTACACTGAAATAATTTCCCTTCATAAATTTAGTGAATTTTTATACACTCCACGAGAGTATTATGTCTTTGTGCATTTGTTTGTAACACCCAAAAGGAAGCGAGATAGACCCATTGTTAATTATACCGATCGACTTAGAATCACCTTTTGAATCGATTTAGCAATGTCCGTCTGTTTGTCCATCTATTCTTGTAATCACGATACAGATCGCAATTGTAGCCAAAACGAAACTTTGCACAACGAAGTTTTTCGGGATAAAGATGAACGCTATTTAATATGAAGAAAATCGGTTCAGATTTAGATATAGCCCCCATACGAATTTCACTCCCGATTTGACTCTTTTCACACTAGATACCACATATTACAACAGATTTTCTTCAAAATTGGCAAAACATCTTATATTTCATCTAGAAACGCCTACGGTGAAAATTTGTTAGATCGGTTCAGATTTATATATAGCTCCCATACAAATTTCGCTCACGATTTGACTTTTTTCGCTCTAAAAACCACATATTGTATCAGATTGTCTTCAGATTTGGTAAATCAGCTTATATTTAAACTAGGAACACCTATGGTGAAAAAAGGTTAGATCGGTTCAGATTTATATAGCTCCCATTATAATTTCGTTTCCGATTTGACTCTTTCTGCTTAGAAACCACATATTTTAACAGATCCTCTTCAAGTTATTTTTTATTTGTACTATTAACAGCCATGGTGCAAATGGGTCAAATCGGTTGAGATTTATATATAGCTCCCACACAAATTTCACTCCCGATTTCACTTTTTCCCCTATATAAACCACATATTTTAAGAGATCTTCTTCTAATCTTTTAAAATATCTTATATTTCAACTAGAAACACACATGGTGAAAATGGGTCAGATTGGTTCAGATTTACATATAGCACCCACACAAATTTCGTTCCAGGATAGATTCCGCCCAGAAAACCACGAATTTTTACCGAATTTCTTCAAATTGAGCATAACACGTTATACTTGAACGGGACTAACTTATTGTGAAAGGTAGCCACTTTTTTCCATGTTTGGATATAGCCCCGACACAAATATTCTTTTCTATTTGACAAATTGGACCAGGTCATATTAGCCTATGATTAGGAAACATACAAAAATTTTTCCCGTTTTCACTTTTTACCGAAATGAATTGTATTCGGATAGAATGTGGAGTGTATCATATAGTCGGCCCCGCCCCAACTTTAGTCTTCCCATACTTGTTTCTTAATATGTATGAAAAAATCATAAATAAAATTAAATGTTTCATAAATTTTGTTCATAAACATTTCATAGAAAAGAAACAATTCTTAAATATTATGTAATATGTCATAACCAATAAAATATTTGTGTTATGAAGTGTCTTCATAAATATAATGAAAGATTTCATAGTTATTATGAAATGTTTCATAACAAACAACTACATCTTTAGTACGTCAACTTTATTCGGTTGATTGTTCTCTACAAATCACAAAATTACAATACCTATGAATACTTACAAGACCACAATAATCATAAAATGTTAAATATAATTTTTCAACTACTAACCCGTCAATATTCATAATATAGTCACTTTATTATTTTCTTTTTAAGTCATGATTTTAATTAATTTGTAAAACAGCTTTATATCAAAATTAATCCCACTTTTTTTGAACCGCAAAGTTTAAGTGCCATTCAGGCTTGTGGTGTTGCCACCTAATTTTCTCCAGTATATTTACTTGTTTGCTTGGAGTGTTGCCATACAGAAAATATATACACATTTACAAATGGATTTGGGACCATAGTGCAATGATGGTGTGTTGATTGGTTAGTCAACAAGTCAGACTTTTTTTTGCTTTTTTGTTTATATTGGAAACATTAGCATAAATTATTAATTTGATTTGAACTGGGATATTGTCCTGGCTCAAGACCATTTTGCTTCTATATTTAATAGAATGCAAATTTATTTACAAATGGCATGGTGACATTTATTACTTGGCTGTAGATTACCACGATCATAATTTCGACCATTTCAAAAGTCTTTTCAAGTGGCTTCGCAGCGACTTTTCAACATCAAACCCGGCCTCTATAAGGAGATGATTCCCTTCAAGCGAACGAGAAGCACAACTCACTTGCCGAATATGCGTTTAAAAAATCGCACCAAGTAATAAAGTGCACATGCCATCTTACAAGCATTGAGTTGCATATGTAAGTATGTGTATATGCAGGTATAGTTACCCAGACGTGGCAACGGCAGAATTATCAAATATCGATTACAGACAAAAAAATAAAAACGAAAAAAAAACTAAAATAATTTATTAATATTTATGAAACTTTTTCATAAAATTAATGAAGTTTTTTTTTAAATCTGTGAAAATTTTCATAAATCATATTATGAAAAACAATGAAGTTGTATGACAAAAGTTCATCGAATGTAGAACTGCATTTGCATCGATTTGTGCTATATGAAACATGTTTCATACATTTTATGAATTGTTTCTTTGGCGACTTTTTTATGCAATTTTTCACCGAGGTTAAGACAAAATCATAAATAGTATGAAGATAATTCTTGCAGTGCACATGCTACATCGAAGTCAAATTTCAAATGTCAGATCCCATACAAATTCGACATTTATAAATCGACCTTTAGCTGAAATCGGTTGATTTCACATGCAGTCTGAAAAGGATATTAGGTATTTTATAGAACAACTTAGTTGATCAAAACTAAAACTTTCACAGAAAAACGACCTAAGAAAAGTTTCAGCCATATTATTCAAGTACAGTTTACTTTTATATCAGTTATAATTGAGCTGGCAGGCCACTGTACTTGGTGTATGTTTGCGAGAGCTCTCAGTTGCGTCGTTGTGCCAGCCGGCAGGCACCAACCAACCACCGACTGACTGACTATCAATCTCTTTTTGAACAGTATCTTTGGGGTTGCATTATCTAAGATCATGATGTTTTCTTTACAAATACAAGTATCGTGGTACTATGTCGCGCCCATAGACTGTTTCATTCATCCACTGGCGTTTTCAGGCGTCCAGTCGCGTATGTGTCAATAGCCACGGCTGACATTCAATCATGTCAAGTCTCGCTGTGGCCACAGTGCCATTTCGCCGATGCCATCTATTCTATGCATTCAGTCATCCACAGTCGACTCGTCTGACCATCAGTCAGATAACACTTTTCATATATTTTTGAAGTTTTATAACGAAAATTCAAAAATATTTTTTGTTTTATCGTAAACAAAAAGTTAGATATGTTTTATGGTGCTGTCATGTCAAGTTGGATTATCTTAACCTATTTGTTTTATTCTGCCTTCTTTCTAGCCTTGGTGGGATTTTTCGTTCGTTCGTTTGCTAAACAATTGCGGCTTAGTCGGTGGCAAATGCATAGGGTTCCCTTTTTAGATATTTGGTTATTTCGCAACGACATCGTAGAAATGTAACTGGTATCTATGTATCTACATAACTATGTAATGCGTACAGAATTCTGGCAAGTTTGTTTGAAATGTTAATCTCTCGAATTATAATTTATGTATTTCGAAATGTCCAATCAATAGCAACACAGTTTTATAACATCTACCATAGGATGGGGGTATACTAAGTTTGTCATTCCGTTTGTAACACCATGAAATATGGACCTGAGACCCTATCCCTATTAATATTATAAAACCTTAGTGTAAGTCTGTCTGTTTGTTTGCTCCGCAATCAAGTGTAAACGGCTGAACCGATGTTGTTGAAATTTTTAGTACATATAGATGCAGGTCTGGAAGGAACTATAGGCTATAGAATTTTTAAAAATTTGCTCTGTGGGAGGGGGCGTGGCAATAGTGTTTTTGAGAGCTAGAAGGCTGAAAATTGGAACGTAAATATTATTGACCACAAGAAAGATCATTTGATGTCGAAATTTTTGTGGGTGGAGTGGGCGTGGCAATAGTGTTCTTTGAGCTAGAAGGCTGAAAATTGGTACATATATACTACTGACCACGAGCATGGTAAATATGATGCCGAAATTTAGATTTTCATTTTGTGGGCAGAGTGGGCGTGGCAAAAGCGTTTTTGAGGGCTAGAAGACTTAAAATTGGTACATGTATATTACTGACCACGAGAAAGATAAATATGATGCTGATTTTAAATTTTCGTTTGGTGGGCGTGGCAATAGTTTTTTTTAAGCTAGAAGGCTGAAAATTGGAAGATATATATTACTGACCACGGTAAAGATCAATTTGATACCGAAATTTGGATTTTCGTTTCATGGGGTGTGGAAAAAAAAGCGGGCTGGGTTCAGTTAGTATATATATAAATGAATCTGTGTTAGTATGTTTATTTATTTGTTTGTTCTTTATAGCAGCCTAAACTACTGGACCGATCTTCTTGAAATTTCCACAGTATGTTCATGCTGAACCGGTGGTGAAAATAGGCTACATACATTTTTGATATTTTCAGTGGGCGTGGCACCTCCCACAGAAATTGGGGATTTATTGGTTTTTTATAAAATTGCATATTCGGAGTATTGTTGCAGCGAGAGTCTTGAATTTTTGTGAAAGTTCACTAATTGTTAGTCTGCACAGTTGTGCTTTGGCACAAAAGGGCGGTAATGAAAATTTGGGAATCGAAGTTAAAACCTATTATTGAATATTGTCTGTTCTATGACACCTAGAGTGCTGAAATTTTGTATAAGTATATCTAGCATCAATGTGCGTAGTTGTGGAAAAATTGGGCGGTATTGGGAAAGGGGTCGTGGTACCTCCCATATGAAGTTAAAACCTATTATTGACTATAGTCAGTTCTATGACAGCTACAATACTGAAATTTTGTGTGAGTGCATCTAGCATTAATGTGCGTAGTTGTGACAAAAATGGGCGGTATTGGAAAAGTGGGCGGGGCACCACCCACACGAAGTTAAAACCCATTATCGAATACATTCCGTTCTATGACAGATACAATACTGAATTTTTTTGGAGTGCATCCAACAACAATGTGCGTAGTTGTGCCAAAAATGGGCGATAATGGAAAAGTGGGCATAGCACCCACAAACATCCTATGCGAAGTTAAAATCTATTATCGAATATAGAAACCTACAGTGCTGAAATTTTGTATGAGTATATCCAGTGTAAATAGCTGTGCAAAGTTGGGCGAAAAGTGGGCGTGTCCATTCCGATACAAAATTAAAACATGTTTTAGAGCATATTCGAAACCGAGATGTGCGGAAAATGGCCGTGACCCTTCCCATACGAAAAGAATAACCTTTTACAATATAATCGACACCGAGGCTCCTAAACTGTTGTGTGAGCTAATTTAGTTGTAACCTGCTTAGACAATATACAAATGGGCGGGATTTGAAAGATTAGGAAATTTTGTAAAACTATACTTTTTCTTTGGAATTTCTTAGCACTATAGTAAAGAAAGAATACAAATAAAGCAAATACCAAATGGCGACTTAAGTCAAGAAAACGGAAATTAGTGAACGATTTGATTGATTTTCTATGTGTTTTGAATGTAGTATATTCGAATTCCAGCTATTCAATTAAGTAATTTCTTCTTACGAATGAAGTTTTTGGTTTTGATAATGGAAAGAAGGAGAATCACGCTTAACCAAAAATCTATTTGAGTTTTGACATTTCTTCCTTTATTCGCCTTAAACTAGCGTTCTATTCTTCAATGTTCTCCATGGAACATATCCATGTCTTTAGTATCTTGGGGAAGTACCTTGATTATAATCGGTACATAGATTACCCATCACGAAAAACAACAATATGAAAGCTGATTTTAATTTTATTGCTAGTATTTTATAAAACAAAATGGTTAAATTAGTAAGACTTAGTTTCATAAGATAAAAGAAAGATTTCATAGTATTAAAGAAACAATTCTTAAATACTATGAAATATGTCATAACCAATAAAATATTTGTGTTATGGAATGTTTCATAACACATAACTACATTTTTAATGTGTCGGCTTTATTCGGTTGAATGCTAGCAAATTCTCATTTGTCCTCTGTTATCTCTGACATAAGTATTTACCCTAATTTTGGTCAAAGATGTACTCATTGCAAAGATTCTCACAATGATGGTGTTTGCTGATTGGTTAGTCAAGAAGTCAGACCTTTTTCTGATTTTTTGTTCATATTGGAGACTTCAGTATAAATGATGCAACTTTTCATAAAATTAATGAAGTTTCTTTATAAAATCTATGAACATTTCCATAAATCATATTATGAAAATAATGAAATTGTATGACAAAATTTCATTGAATGAAGAAATGTTTCATAAATTCTATGACACTTTTCATTGATTTGTGCTTTATGAATTATTACATATGAATCGTTACAATTCAATTCGGTAAAAAAGTGAAATCGGGAAGGATTTTTGCATCCTGTAAATGTATGTGTTTGACAAAAAATGTTAAATCGGAAAGGACATTTGTAGGGGGTACATTGAAACCTGGAACGATGTGACCCCGCTTTCACCATATATGTTTATTGATGAAATATAATATGTAAAGTTTGGCCAAAATCGGTTTAACATTCGGGAGCAACATTTGTATGAGGGCTATATCGAAATCTGAACCGATCTTACCCACTTTCACCATAGGTCAAATCGGTAGCGACATTTGTATGGGGGCTATATCTAAATCTGAACCGATCTTACCCACTTTCAGCATAGGTGTTTCTAGTTCGATTATAAAATGTTGTGTCAATTTTAAAGAAAATCGGGTACAAGATTTGGTTTCTAGAGCGGAAAAAGTGAAATCGGGAGCGACATTTATATGGGGGCTACATCTAAATCTGAACCGATCTAACCCACTTTCACCATAGGTGTTTTAAGTTAGATTATATACCTGATGATAATCTTCATCCGATTACCGATTAAGGAAAGACTAAAGTCGGGCGGGCCGACTATATGATACCCTCTACTTTCTACCCCATTAAATTGAATTCGGGGAAAAAGTTAAATCGGGAACGATTTTTGCATGGGTACTATCTTATGAACCGATGTGACCTACTTTCAAAATGTTTGTTTCCAGCTGACATATAACGTGTTCTTCTAAATAAGATCAAAATCTACAATACCTTGAGAGAGAAAAGATAAATCGGGAAGAAGATTTATATGAGGGTTGTATTAAAACCTGAAAAGATGTGGCCCACTTTCACAATAGGTTTTTCTAGTTGAAATAACCGGAAACCAGAAGCGATATGTTTATGAGGCCTATACGAACCCACTTTCACCATAATGTTTCCAGTAAGTTTTTATGGAAAATTTGAAGAAAATCGGTCAAAACATATGGTCTCTAGATGACAAAAGTTAAATAGAGGCCGAAATTTGACCCACTTTCACTACAGATGTTTCTAGTTCAAATATAAGGTTTTGTGCCAAATTTGAAGAAAAATCTATTAAAATATGTGTTTTCCAGCGCAAAAAGTTAATGGAGACCGAAATTTGTATGAGAGCTATAACTAAATCTGAACCGATCTGGCCTAATTCCACCATGGATGTTTCTAGTTGTATTACACGGTACAGTGCGAAATTTGAAGCAAATCGAGTATATATATAAATATGAACCGATTTGCTTCAAATTAAATAGGTTCGTCCTTGGGCCGCAAAACTCACTTGTGCAAATTTTTGTTAGGATCGGACAATAATTACGACCTTTACTTTGATGAATAGATGGACGGACAGACATGGATAAAAAGTGATTCTAAGTCGATCGGTATACTTAACAATGGGTCTATCTCGTTTCCTTTTGGATGTTACGAACCCTTAGTTTTGGGTATACAAATCTGCTGGTTTTGACAACATTACTATGAAACTATGAAATGTAAAGAAATAATTGCTCCCATTCTAAAAATATCTTTAATAAAACTATTGAATCTTCCATAAAAAATCATTTTTCGACCAATGCTATCGATAGGATCATTGAGAAAAATTTGCACCAGATGCTGTTATCGTACTTCGAAGAGAATTAATTCTTCTACAACTACAAGTTTGGGGTCAAAAAAGGATATGGAACTGAGGAGGCAGTTCTTAATTTAGTAAATTATATATGTAATGGATTGGATAGTGTTTATGTGGATGTTACAGGCTTCTTTCTAGACTTTTAAAAGGCTTTAGAGTTGGTCGATCACCAGATTTTGAAGAACAAAATGCGATGTTATCGCGTTTTGTTTGAAAACTATCTTCAGAATAGGAAACAGTTTGTGTGGATAAATATTTGTGGAATTGAAATGTTTAGTGTGGAATATGGAGTACCACAAGGTAGCATTTTAGGACCAATATTGTTTTCCATATATGTGAACGGTATTTGTAACTTAAGTCTCACGGACCAATTGTATATGTTCGCAGATGATGTTTGCCTAGTCTATCCCTATAAACATGATTTACCACGAATGATAAGCATGGAGCTAGATGTTACGTCAATATTTGAATTTGCACGTCTAAACAAATTAATTTTAAATGTGAATAAAACAAAGTTAATAAGATTTAGATCACATGCTATTGCTCTAAATAAAAACCAGTAAGGAAAGGCTAAAGTCGGGCGGGGCCGACTCTATGATACACTCCACTTTCAATCCGAATACAATTCAATTCGGTGAAAAAGTGAAAACGGGAAGGTTATTTGTATCCTGTAAATGTATGTGTTTGACAAAAAATTTTATATCGGAAAGGACATTTGTATGAGGATATATTGAAACCTGGAACGAAATAGGTGAAATATAAAATGTATAGTTTGGCCAAAATCGGTTAAACTTATGGGAGCAACATTTGAATTTGGGCTATATTTAAATCTGAACCGATCTTACCCACTTTCACCATAGTTTTGTTTAGTTAGATTATAAGATGTTGTGCGAAATTTAATGAAAATCGAACACAATATGTGGCTTTTAAAGCGGCAAAATTCAAATCGGGAGCGACATTTGTATGGGGCCTATATCTAAATCTGAACCGATCTAGCCCGCTTTAGCCACAGGTGTTTCTAGTTAGATTATAAGATGTTGTGCGAAATTTAAAGAAAATCGATTAGAATATGTGGCATTTAAAGCGGAAAAAGTCAAATCGGGAGCGACATTTATATGGGGGCTATATCTAAATCTGAACCGATCTTACCCAATTTCTGCATAGGTGTTTCTAGTAAGATTATAAGATGTTGTGCCAAATTTAAAGAAAATCGAGTACAATATGTGGTTTCTACCGAGGAAAATGTCAAATCGGGAACGACATTTGTATGGGGGCTATATCTAAATCTGAACCGATTTGACCTATTTTCACCATAGATGTTCTTAGTTTAAATATAAGATGTTTTGCCAAATCTGAAGACAATCTGATACATTATGTGGTTTCTAGAGCGGAAAAAGTCAAATCGGAAGCGAAATTTGTATGGGAGCTATATATAAATCTGAACCGATCTGACCGATATTCACCATGGGTGTTTCTAGTGGAAATATAAGATGTTTTACCAAATCTGAAGACAATCTGATACATTATGTGGTCTCTAGAGCGGAAAAAGTCAAATCGGGAGAGAAATTTGTATGGGAGCTATATATAAATCTGAACCGATCTAACACATTTTTACCACAGGTGTTTCTAGTTACAATATAAGATGTTTTGCCAATTTTAAAGAAAATCTGTTGTAATATGTGGTATCTAGAGTGAAAAGAGTCAAATCGGGAGTGAAATTCGTATGGGGGCTATATCTAAATCTGAACCGATTTTCTTCAAATTAAATAGCGTTCGTCCTTATCCCGAAAAACATCGTTGTGCAAAGTTTCATTTGGTTCTGTCGACAATTGCGACCTGTATCGTGATTACAAGAATAGATGGACGGACGGACGGACGGACGGACGGACGGACGGACGGACAGACAGACGGACATTGCTAAATCGACTCAGAAAGTGATTCTAAGACGATCGGTATAATTAACAATGGGTCTATCTCGTTTCCTTTTGGGTGTTACAAACATATGCACAAAGACATAATACTCTCGTGGAGTGTATAAAAATTTTGGGAATTTAATTCTGAAACACATGATTATTATTAGATTGCAAAGTAATCTGTCTTGGGATTCTTACGTTCATGGGCTTAACTACAAATGAAATGATAAATTAGTTGAATTTAAAAACTAAAACGCTAATCTATCAGACTCTGATACAAAGTCATTTAAACTACTATCTACGGACACAATAAGACTAATGCAGCATTGTATGCAGAGTAAAGTATTAAAAATTATACATAATTTGGAAACACTCGACATATCGTTATATGGCGAAACTTACCGAGCAATATTCTGTTCTGTGATGATGCTAATTTTTGCCTCAATGGACATATCAAAAATTGTTGAGACTCGCGATTACAAATATATGTATGTAGGGTCTCAGATTGATAATTTAAGGAGTTTCAAATAGAATGATAGGTTTACGACGGCACAAAAACCGTATTTTACCACAAAAACACAGAAAAATAGGTTTCCTAAATCTGAGCAAAACTCATACTCCAATTTAGTTCAATAATTCTACTCCACTTTAGTACATAGAAATAGTTAATTTATAAGTAACAAGGAAGTAAATGTACTTAAAAAACATTAAGAAATGTTTACAATTGACTAAATTCATACTTGTGTGGATGTAAATATTCAAGGTTCTAAAAAACAATTGAAGGTAACTATACCTGCATATGCAACTCAGTGCGACTAAAAACGGATATTCGGCAAGTGAGTTGTGCTTCTCGTTTTGTTTGTGAGAATCATTAGCTTAAAGAGGCCTGGCATGTTGTTGAAAAGTCGCTGCGAAGCCACCTGACGAAACCTTTGACAGGATAGAAATCATGATCGTGGTAGTCTGCAGCCAAGTAATAAATGTCACCATGCCATTTGTAAATAAATTTGCATTCTATTAAATATAGATGCAAAATGGTATTGATATCCCAGTTCAAATCAAAAATTTAAAATATTTACAATTGACTAAATTCATACTTGTGTGGAAGTAAATATTCAAGGCTTAAGAAAGAATTGTCTAGGCCTGTCCGCCTTCTGTTCACTTGACTTCAGAGCTGAAGTTCCTGTGGATTGTGTACACTGAAAGAATTTTCCTTCATAATATTTATGAAGCGATTTCATAAACAGATTTTCATAAATTTAGTGAATTTTTTCTTAATATGTATGAAAAATTCATAAATAAAATGAAAAGTTTCATATAATTTTTCCATAAACATTTCATATTTCATAAAACAAAATTGTTAAATTAGTGAAACTTAGTTTCATGAGATCAAATAAAGATTTCATTGTTTTAAAAAAACAACTCATAAATATTATGAAATATGTCATAACCAATAAAATATTTGTGTTATGAAATGTCTTCATAAATATAATGAAGGATTTCATAGTTTTTATGAAATGTTTCATAACATACAACTACCCTTTTAGTGTTTCGACTTTATTCGTTGAATCCTAGCAATTCTCATTTGTACTCTGTTAACTTTGACATAAGTATGAACTCTGATTTAGGTGAAGGACATATTCATTGCAAAGACTCTCACAATGATGGTGTGTGTTGATGGGTTAGTCAACAAGTCAGACCTTTTTTATCTTTTTGTTTATATTGAAAACTTCAGTATAAATTATTACTATTTATGAAACTTTTTCATAAAATTAATGAAGTTTCTTCATAAAATCTATGAAAATTTTCATACATCATATTATGAAAAATAATGAATTTTTATGACAAAAGTTCTTCGAATGAAGAATTTCATTTCATAGTTTCTGAGAAATGTTTCATAAATTCTATGACACTTTTCATTGATTTGTGCTTTATGAATCTTGTTTCATACATTTTCTTTGGCGTCTTTTTAATGAAAATTTTCACTGAGGATTTAATATTGGAGTTTTAATTTAATATTGGAGTATGGGCTATTTATGTGGGAGGTACAAGAAGGGGCTGGACAATATCGCCCTTTTTCGAAATTAACTAAGTTTGAGAAAAATATTACCATGTAGAAAGTTCGAATTGATTCCTTGGCTCCGTTCGAGAGTTACCGTGTACACCAGTCTGACGCACGGACATGGCTCAAACAACTTAAAAAGTCGTGAAACGTATTTGGTCCAAACATATTTAGGGTTTTAAGTCACTCCTTCAATGCGTTAAATTTTTTTCTGCCCTCCTACGCTGTAGACTGAGGGTATAAAAATTGGCTACATTTTCTTTAGTTTGAGTAAATGTGGTTTTGTGGTTGTGGAAAAATTATTTGGTTTTAAGAAAAATATATGAAAAATATTTCTCAGTTTAAGTAAATCTCACTAAGTTCGAGGAAAATTTCAACAAAAAATTTATTCAAAATTTAGTTGGATTGAGGAAACATCTACAGTAATTTTCCTCAGTGTGAGTAAATATTTAGTTGAATTAAGAAAAATTTAACTAGAATCAAGTTTATATCATGTCCTACTTCTAAGAAAAAAATTGAACTTGATATGAGGAAATATTGCTTAGAGCTATTTTCCTAAATTTTAGTTAATATTACCTCACTGTATGGTTCACTTTTTCTGACGACTGCTCCAATTAACACACACAAGTATCATTAAGGATTTATTTATTACCGCGAACGACAAAATGCGTTTACATTCGTTCTCAGTCAAAAATCAATTAAAGTTTCAATTTCGCTTGTACAACTTCAATTTGTCAAATGCTTTAATCAAGGTTAATATAAATAAATGGCCTCAATGTAGGACAGCAGCGTTATCTCTGTGTCACATTAAAAGTCATGTAAGTTTTAAGTTGAATTTGATACGTACGTCGCGACGTGCAGCAGCACAAATCGAGGTTTGTCTTTGGAAACATTTCAGAGACACAAAATTAATTAATTTACGGAGATTTAAAAGAAGCTGACAGAAATATTGAATTGCAAATTTGAATCGTCTGCGATGGCCAACTTGCATTTCTTCACAATCACCAAGAAGTGATTCAGCTCCATTCCGTTTTTTATTTGATTTACTAGGAGGGCATCAAGTGGGCGTCCATTTTAAAAGAGGTACGACAACTGCTACGTGCATCAGTGTAGCATTGTCTAAATTGAGTTTGAGTATTAATCAATTTGATTGCTGTAGAAAACATTATTGTCATGCAAATTAAAGTCAACGGTAAACAACAAATATTTTAACCGAAATTTATGACATTTGCTTGAATGTGACATTTTTCATGTTTTTTTCTTTTCTTCTGTTTGTCCGTATGTTTGTTTGTTTGTTCAAATTGCAAACTTGATCTTGGCCAATTATATTGATCGTTTGATGGTTTCAATTGTTGATGATCCATCGACTGACGATCTCACATCATTAATCATGCAAATCGTAGATCTTGTTTCAAGCAGCATTTCTATTTTTGTACCTTTTGGTCTTTTCATTTAATTATTTATGGGCATCAATTAATCTCCGCTGTGGAGAATAGTACACTGCATCTAAGTTAATTAGAGACTAGTAAACTGACTAATTCCTTACGGTCTATATACATAAATGTCCAATGATACGATAACAGTTAGAAACATGAAATTTGGAATATTTTTCAAAATTCGTACTTTTAAGGGATATAATTGGAAAAGATGGTACCAACCAAACCGCTGCAGTTGAAGTCGCGAAATTCGGTATGTACATTCACCTGACTGAAGTAGAGTGATCAAACCCGATACCGAAAACCGGGTCAATCGGGTTTTTCATCTGAGACCGACCGCCGGGTTTTTTAAAATCGCGATTTTTGGAAAACCGGGTAACCCGGGTTATTTATTTCGTTCTCAACTGGTTTTTCATATTGCAAAAAAGTCTATTTTTCAGTGCTATTTGTATACACTCCACGACAGTATTATGTCTTTGTGCATTTCTTTATAACACCCAAAAGGAATCGAGTTAGACCCATCGTTTATTATACAGATTGGCTTAGAATCACTTTCTGAGTCGGTTTAGCAATGTCCGTCTGTCTGTCCAGGTTCGCAATTATAGTCCGATCTTAACAAAAATTGGCACAACTAAGTTTTGTGGATCAAGGACGAACCTTATTTAATTTGAGGCAAATCGGTTCAGATTTAGATGTAGCCCCCATACAAATTTCGCTCCCGATTTGACATTTTTCGCTATAGAAACGACATATTGTACCCGATTTTCCTTAAATTTGGCACAACATCTTATAATCCAAGAAAAAACAACTGTGCAGAAATTGGGTAAGATCGGTTCAGATTTTGATATAGTCCCCATACAAATGACGCTCCCGATTTGACATTTTCCGCTCTAGAAACCACATATTGTAGCCCTCGATTTTCTTTAAATTTGGCACAACATATTATAATCCAACTAGAAACGCCTATGGTGAAATTGGGTAAGATCGGTTCCGATTTAGATATAGCCCATATACCAATGTTGCTCCCTAAAGTTTTAATTTTGGCCAAACTATAAATTTTATATTTCACCTATTTCGTTCCAGGTTTCAATATATCCTCATACAAATGTACTTTCCGATTTAACATTTTTTGTCAAACACGTACATTTACAGGATACAAAAAACCTTCCCGTTTTCACTTTTTCACCGAATTGAATTGTATTTGGATAGAAAGTGGAGTGTATCATAGAGTCGGTTCCGCCCGACTTTAGCCTTTCCTTACTTGTTTATATTATCACAAGCACATAGAACGTTTTTTATTAGGGACCGCAAATTGACAAAAAACCAGTAAGTAAGCTTCAGCTAAACCAACTTATATATACCCTCACTAGCAGAGAACATATATCGGAAGTTATAAGAAATTAAATTTAACGTATGGCAGAATAATTTGTGTGGAAGGACCATGACCAAGTCATAGTAGATCACATGCTCCAGTATAGAAGTTATGAAGGATTAAGTATTACCTAGGATAGGGACAATTGTGTGGGAGGTACAAGAAGGGAGGGTTCTAAAGCGTTAATATTATTTAGGTTTAAAGAGAAAACATTTTCATATATCAAATTGCATATGATTTCGACTATCCGTGTGGATGTTATGTCGATTTTATTGTAACCAAAGTTTATGTCACTTTGTGTGGGAGGTACCAGAAGGGGTGTGACAATATCGCCCATTTCCATGAGAATATAACCACTATAAAAGCATTGCTAAATACCAAATTTCTTAGTATTCCGATCATTAGTATAAAAGTAATAATAGCTTTAATTTTACGAAGTTTTGCGTGATTTGTGTGGGAGGTACAAGAAGGGGCTTGGCAAACTGCTCCATATTATGTACGCTTAAAGTGACTATAAAAACTTTATCATATACCAAAATATAGCTGATTCCAAATATCCTTTTGGAACTTACATTGGTTTTAATTAAACATAGGAATATGGCCTTTTGTATGGGATGTACCACAAGGAGCGTGGCCCATCTTCGAACTTAAACTAAGTTTGGGAAAAATATTACATGTGCAAAGTTTGATTCAATTCCTCAATTCCTTTGAGAGTTATCGTGTATACCAGCCAGCCAGACGGACGGATGGACTGACGGACGGATATGGCTCAAACACCTTAAAAAGTCGTGAAACGGATTTGGTCCAAACATACTTAGGGTCTTAAGTCACTCCTTCAATGCGTTACCTCTTTTCCTGTCCCAAATGATATACACCCTCCTACTCTGTAGAGTGAGGGTATAATTACGAACACAGCAATACTGTGAGTCTAAAATGGCGATGTTCGTCCTAGGTTTCATATGCATTTTTTATGGGCAGAAGAAAAATCGACACCGTTGACCATTTGCCGCTGCGGATGTCGGTGTTTTCAGGAGCGTTTAGCTCACAGACTGTTTGACCTAAGGACGAAATATTTTGCAGATCATCATTAAATAAACCGGAATTAATGTCTGAGGGTGACCCCAGCAATACTCGTCCTTGTTGGTAATATGAGGCTGATGAACCTCGCGATTATAAGAAAAAATACGCATAATCTTAGAACTTCATGTCAAACTTATGATTTATTTTCTTTTTTATATACATACATATATTTTACCTTATTTAATTTTCTACAAGATTAATTGGTATAGCTGTTTTCACAGTGTTCACACCTGTTCTAAACAGATGTTTTGGGAGTAATAGATGCAGGACGAAAAGTAATGATGATGGGTTTATATATTATTAAAAAATAGCCAAATAATCCTACAGGAATTTTTGGAGTCATTTTCGAATCTGATTATGACATCAGAATTGACATATTCCCAAGAACGAGTATGCATCTTGTGAAATTGCCTTATAATATAATATTTTACTTATATTTTACCATTTTACTGTTTTAAGAGAAAAAAGGAACCGGTTTTTATAAAAACCGGTTTTTAAGAAAACCGGGCACGATTTTCGAAAAAACCGACATTGCAGAAAAGCCGGGGTTTTGTTCACTCTACTGTGAAGATGCGAAGTACTTTTCAAAATTTGTACTTTAATCGAAAAATGGGGCGAATTGTGATAAAAATGGTACCAACCAAGGGGCTACAGCTATAATAACAAGTTCGGCGTGTGCTTTGACTGCGTAGACGCGAAAAATAAAGAGATCTTTCGATATTCGCGTCACGAATTTTTCTAAATTCGTACTTTTAGGGTCAAAATGGAAAAAAGGAGTAAAACTGGTACCAAGCACGGTTGTAGCTAAAATCATGAAATTTAGTGTGTATATTCCACTCTTTTTTTAGTTTTTATTTCGAGAAAACAACAGATTACACGAAGTTAACAAAAACAATTAATTTGTGTACATATATACATTAGGCTGGGTCGCAGTCCATGCAAATCGAAAAACAATTTCCAGTCACCCCATGAAAATAAAGTTGGGATTGTTTACTGATGATTTCCAAAATATTACGTTGAAAACACCCTAAAATCGTGTTTTCTCATGCATTTGCTTATATATTGCATTTTGTCCAATTTTTTCTGCATTAATGAAAAAAATATATTAAAAATAAATTTTAATTCTTTTCTTAGAGTAACTTATTGGTCAAATTATTGGACGTTTATAGTAATTTTTATGTGTTTTTTCATAGTGATAACTGTAAACTTTTTCGTATTTTGGTGGTAGTATCTCATATAAAATAAATAGCTACCGTCAATACCTTTCGAATAACCTAAATAATGTAAATCGGAAAGAAATTGTCGCAGCGCTCATTTTTGTAAAAAGAACATTTTGAATCTGAAAAACCATCTCCTGTTTCCAAGAAATATGAGGTTTTAGCTGTAACTTTGAAAAACCACAAATATCCAATAATATGACAAATGAGTGACAAGTATAAAAATTTATATTTTAAGTGCTTCCAAGGGTCTATAAATTCATAGAAAAAATTTGGACAAAAATGCAACATGAAAAAATAACACGAGAAAACATTATTTTTAGAGGTGTTTTCAGGAGCGTTTAGCTCACAGACTGCTTAACCCAGCGACGAAATATTTTGCAAATCATCATTAAACAATCCAATCTTCATTTCTGGGGGGTGACCGCAGCAGTTCATTTTCGTGACCCAGCCTAATATACATATATGTATATACTAAACTAAAAAATAAATTAAATCACATTTTGGTATTTATTTTTAGTTACTTTTTGGTAACTTCTTTCCCATACTTTTCAATGAGATCAGTACTGGGAACCCAATCCTCCAACTCCACGTCAAGTTTTTGCCTTTAACCTGTTCGTTAACCTATTTTTCATTATTGTCAGCTTCGAAAAACGCGCTCTGCGCAAGCACTGCTGTGAGGCAAAGTAAAAACATATGTGGCAAATAGATACAAATTTTGATATAAATCATTTAAATTATTTTTTAAATTTCCCACTTTATACCAGAAAACTTCGACATTAGTAATTGCGAAATCTGCTCGTAAGTTTTATCATTTGACTACTATTCTAATAATTTTAATTCATTTACAAAAGCCCGATGGCAAAATAGTTGATATCTTCGTTAGATTTTACATAAAAAGGGTCTAAGAATCTTAAACTATTCAGTTTCTTGTCATTTATATAAACTCTTGAAATTATTTTTATAATTGATATCTCTGTAAACATTTAAACTCTTTTTTAAAATGTTTTTAACAAGTTTCATCGTCATCGAAAGTATATCTTGTATGAAGTCTCACTTTGAAAACTTTTGTTTAGTGAGTTCATTATTTTAAGAATATAAATTTTAAATATATCTTATTTTTTGTTGACAGTTCTTGTTGAATAATTTTATTAGGGCTGTTTTTCTTTAAGCCGGGATAACAAGCTGCGATAACAAAAACGTTAATAAAAATTTAATTTTTTAAATTTAAAATTGTCGCCAACTACAATATAAATATATGTATCAAAAGAAATTTTCAAACAGATATTTTGTGTCGACTTTATTGGACTTAGCCTCGACGACGGAGAACGATTGTTCACATTAATAGTGAAATGCTTGTTCGTTGTCCTGTCGCTTCGAAAACTTTAAATTCTTTATTTTTGGCGTTCGGATACACGCCCAAAATCTATTTTTCCCGGATTTTAATTTTTTCATATGGAGCTTGACAGGAAAAATCCGAAAAAGTGGAATTTGAGTCTACATCCGAACGCAGCTTAAAAATATTTTGTCATCCAATTGCAATATTTGACATACCTGATTAAAAGCTATGTGATTTAAATTTTTATACAACATTACATTTTTAATTTTAATGTGGAAATGAATGAAAAAAATATTTGAAGAAATATGTAAAATTTTCTACTGAATTCCCGTGGGATTCCCGTACGAATTTCCCAGGATACGAGAAATGAAAAAAGTGGCACAAAAAAGCAAAAAGTAGCACATTTAGTACCACAATGGAAAAGTGGCACAAAAGTATCTCGGCTAGAAAAAAGTGGCAAATTTGCCACTTTAGTGGCACAACGGTAACACTGCCTGAATGAAACCTTTAGACAGGGTGGAAATCATGATAGTGGTAGTCTGCAGCCAAGTAATAAATGTCACCATGCTATTTTTAAATAAATTTGCATTCTATTAAATATAGATGCAAAATGGTCTTGAGCCAGGACAATATCCCAGTTCAAATAAAAAATATTTTTTTTTATAAAATTTGTCCCCACCGCTTTTACTGGCCGCAGGAGACCGCTATATTTTTCTCCTATATTTTTTCAGCCCCAATATTTTTTCAGAACACACCTACCCTCCATCTGCAACCCTTAAGGCGGCCCCATACATTATTTTACATATTTTTTATGAAAGAAAGGCCCAAAACTGCCCCGCAGTAGACCCTAGAGGGGAGAACTGTGAGACCCCAATTAATTTTGCCTCCTCAACATTTTCCCTAAACATTTTTGGGACTTTTCCTGTATTTTAACCGCTTACCTTTGACCCCGATGAGCGCCCACTCGCGGCTCATGGCTCATGAATTTTATTTCCAAACCTCACAAAATAGTTCTAGCATATCAAAATCCAAAAGTCGTGCACTATACCACCCCTACTGAACAATAACTAAATAACCGACAGAATTTATTGTCAGAACCTCGTAATTTTGGAAAATGTTTGAAATTGTTGTATAGAGTAATGAAGCATAACAATTTTCCTCTGCCGGTAATACTGTGGAATGCACTCCGTTGTAGAGGGTACACTGAAAGGAATTTCCTTCATAATATTTATGAAGCGATTTCATAAAAGGTTTTTCATAAATTTAGAGAGTTTTTTCTTAATATGTATGAAAAATAAAATGAAATGTTTCCTAAATTTTTTTCATAAACATTTCATATTCCATAAAACAAAATGGTTAAATTAGTGAAACTTAGTTTCATAAGATCAAAGAAAGATTTCATAGAAAAGAAACAATTCTTAAATATTATGAAATATGTGATAACCAATAAAATATTTGTGTTATGAAATGTCTTCATAAATATAATGAAGTATTTCATAGTTTTTATGAATTGTTTCATAACTTACAACTAAAGTTTTAGTATGTCGACTTTATTCGTTGAGTGCTAGCAATTCTCATTTGTACTCTGTTAACTCTGACATAAGTATGAACCCTGACTAAGGTCAACGACATATTCATTGCAAAGACTCTCGCAATGGTGGTGTGCGTTGATTGGAAACTTCAGTTATTACTATTTAAGAAAATCTTTCATAAAATCAACGAAGTTTCTTCATAAAATCTATGAAAATTTCCATGCATCATATTATGAAAAATAATAAATTTTCATGACAAAAGTTCATCGACTGAACAACTGCATTTCATAGTTTCTAAGAAATGTTTCATAAATTCTATGACACTTTTCATTGATTTTTGCTTTATGAAACATGTTTCATACATTTTATGAAATGTTTTTTTGGCGACTTTTAATGAACATTTTCACTGAGGTTAAGACAAAATCATAAATATTATCAAGATAATTATTTCAGTGTAACGCGTTTTTAATTTTTTCCTTCAAAAGTCTCTAAAGCATGACAAACATATTTAGAAAGGTTAAAGGGTTATCCGTTTTGCAGGGCACAACCGAGCGTCACTAAACGTCTTCTAGTCATAGCCGGAAATATCCTCCTCGTCTCCACAGCTCCTACAGTGGTCTTAATTATAATTAGGATATGATCGGAAACAACATCAAATATGTCTTTAGAGTACTTTAAAGTCCTTAATTGTACAAAAAATGGTACATTTTTACCAAGTTTTGCATCCCTGCCACTGCGATGATTTATCGGACAGTTTGTTATTGTTTATCTTTTCCAAATCAACGTTTTTGTGTCAAGCTCACAGCACAGCATCACTCTTCCTAACTGTCACTCTCGTGCTTTGCAGCTCTGTCAGCGTCAAACTCTCTCTCACTCTGTTCATATTCCTCTCTTCATATCTGGCATTTTCCATAGAGTCGATGTTTTTTAGCTTTACTAAGAAAGAAAAGGCAAATGCAATCTATCAGATACAATTTAATTGTTTTTTTTTTCAGCAGAAAAAACTCACAAACACAGCCACACAAATAATTTGTTTTATTTCAGGGTTTTTATGCGTTTTTTGCGAGTGGCGTTGGTTGTTGTCAATTATTGTTGCGTCGTGTTGTCGACGCCGCCGGTTCTGTTGCTGTTGCTGCCGTTGTTGTTACTGTTAACGTTTAATGTTGTTAACAAAACGGCATATTTGCTTTTGAAATGTGCCAAAACAGCAAAAGTTGTTCTAGTTTTGTTTGGTCTGAACTGCGAGTGATTGCCAGCGCGAGCGAGGAATACGTGCGTGCTTGGCGTGGCTTGTTTGGTGATGGTGTTGCGGTGGCGGTGTAGTGACGGTGGAGTCTAATCAACCAATTGGTAGGTAACCTTACATAAGTGCGATTGACGATTGTAATGCGTTAAGCGGTCAGTGTCACAAACAAGCAACCGACTCAGAGTGTCGGGACCGATTTCTCAGTCGTCCATAGTCTTCGTTTCATGTTTGAGATGCATCGTGTATACGATTACGAAACGAAGGAACCAGGGATTGACTTCGATTTCATCGAAGTTATTAATAATTTTATTATTTTAATTAATTTTTAGACTTTATTTTTTTGTATTTATTGTATTTTGTATTTATTAGATAATAATAAAAATTAGGCTATTTGTTACAGCTCAATTATTCACTGATTATTATTAGTTTTTTCTATAAAAAAGAGTAAAAAATATGAAAACAAATGCGTTTTAGCTTGGTTTTTAATTTATATTGTTTTATTCACTTTTTATAAAAAAGATGTAAAAATAGGCTTTGAATTAGTTTATAATTAGTTTATTTATTTTTATTTTTTATATTTTGTAACATTAGATTGATATTTAATTGATGGTTTCGATATCAGCCGCATTGTTTATAATGGTATGGGGAGAGTTTTCATTTTTTATTTTCATATATGTGTCCGTTGCGAACTCACACAAATTTCCATTCATTATACCCTACATCACTACTTCGTGGACTAGGGTATTATAAGTTAGTTTTCCTCCAAATATTTGTAACACCAAGAAATAATCGAAAGGTGGGCCTACCTTTAAATATACGGATCGGTTTAGAATCACCAGCTGAATCGATTTAACGATGTCTGTCTAAGCTTGTTCGCACTCTACAGGTCGCAATTGTGGTCCGATTGTCATGAAATTTGGCAGAAGTTAGTTTTTCGGGCCAACGACGATTGGTATTGAATTTGGAGAAAATCGGTTCAGATTTAGATCAAACAAATATCCCTATATATTTTACATGGGATCATGACCACATTTTCAGGATCGTGTTATATTTTAACTAGAAATAGCTCACCGGAAAGTGGACCACATGGGTCTATGTTCTAATATAGCGCCCATACAAATGTACTTCCGATTTACAATATTACTCTTCTAAAATGCACAATTTACGTCGGAACTGGATCAAATTTTTCAAACAATGTTAAATTTCTACTAGAAACAAGTATTTTGAAAGCCAGCTACATAGGTCAAAGTTTTGGTATAGCCCCCATACAAATGGGCCCCCAGTTTATACTATTATCGCTTTAGAACCCACATCTTACATTGGATCTTGATAAAATTTTGCAGATCATGTTATAATTCAATAAAGAAAAACTACTTTGAAAGTGATCTATAAAGGCCCACTTTTTTAATGTCGCGCCCTTACAAATGGGCCCCCATTTCAATTATTACCTCTCTAGGACCCACATTTTACTTCAGATTATATTATATTTCAACTAAGAATACATCCTATGAAAGTCAAATATATGTGTTCATATTTTGGTATAACCCCATACAACTTGGGCCCCCATTCTACTCTATTAGATTTCAAGAACCCACATGTCATATTTCAACTAAGATTACCTATTTTGAAAGTGATCTATATGGGCCTACTATTTAATGTAGCGCCCTTATAAATGGGTCCCATTTTTATTATTACCTCTAAGAACCCAGAGCTTACATCGGAAGGAAGAAATGGGCCCCATTCTACTTTATTACAGCTCTGGAAACTACGTCTTACATCGGATCATGATATATTTCAACTAGGAATACCTACCGTGAATGAGAAGTATATATGCCCACGTTTTGGACCAGGCCCCAAGTGTTGTTATACTACTGTATAATTTGTATTTGGCTGTCGGAAAATTGGATCAATTATTTACCATATTCGTTAAATATGACTAAAGATGAATTTATAGTATACTTTATAATTTATATGAACTACATAAAATTGCTCCCATGAAACACCTGGGTTTAGTAATAAAGGCGACGTATATAAGCAGGGAGTGGTGTAGGGTATTATATGTTCGGACCCGCCCGACTTTAGCCTTTTCTTACTTGTTTTCTTTGCATTTTGTCTATGCCATCCATGAAAGACGTCTATTGTATGGAGTGAGTTCGTCGTTTACATAGATATATTTATTGGTGTTGTTGCTAATTTCTCCGTTCAGTATGGACGCTTCGACACGATGTCCCTTTATTTTACTCATCAGTTCTTTTTTCTTCCTGACGGAGGCAAATTCAACAATAATTTTGCGATTGACGCTGCTAATGTCGTCATCGCTCAATTGAATGCTGACGTTTTTTAGATATGCCTGTCTGTCACATTGTTTATTCCAATGTTTCTTGAAATGGACTCCTGCTCCAGTCTCTGCAGACGTTTATCCATCTCTTTAATTTGCTCTTCCATCTCCTTGTCTTTTTTGGAGGTTTACTGCCTGCGCCGTTAAACAATTTAGGGTTTCATTTATCTTATCTATGGCAGTGGCCATTTTATCCCCTACTTCCTTATTCGACTGGGTCAGAGTCACCAGTCATTGTTGATTGCAGGTCGACCATACTGGTCGGGATTGTTCTAATGGCATTGTTGTTGGCTGAGGATGCGTCTTTGAACCGTTTGGTACTATCATTGTACGTATCTCTGCTGTTTTTGTTGTGTGATGTTTTCGTTTTGAACAAAATAGTTGTAAACGTTGCCCGGCGATCTGCTTCGTTCCTTGCAAACTTTGCACCTCCACTCTAGTTTTTTTAGAGTTGCTCATCCCATAGTATGTGCTCTCTGAGAGCAAACAACAAGGGTTGTTGTGATACTTTCTATCAAAAAATGGTCCGCTGCAGCTACTGCAAATGTTGTTGGGCGCTGCTAGTGTTATCATTCTCACCGATAGAAAAAAATGCACTCACTGACACAGAGAAAACTTTAAAAAACAAAAGTGAAAATTTGCTGCGGTGCGCGTAACAAAATGTACGTCCTTTCGCTTTAAGGGCTACATCAGAACTGATTGATTATTTTTTTAATTCATTTATAGAACATTATATGGAGTTACAATTTATCTTATTATAAAACCCGCGAAGCCAATGAGGCTTATCTGCAGATTGAACTTAGACTAATTGTGCACATACATTGTTCTTTTCTTTATTTGTTCAGCTGTGTTATTAATTTTATCTTTGAAATTACAAAGTTTAAAAATACAAATAAATTTAAATGTGTTTTAACTATAAGTTATTTAATATATGTTTTTTAATTAACTTATTTCTGGTTTTAGAATTTCTAATATCTAACAAATTCAATGGCAGTTGGTTAAGCGTCGATGGTACAGTAATGGTCAGGGAATATTTGCCGTAATCGTTCCTGTAGCTTGGAATTGTATATCGTCCTTCTGTTTTCTTTCTTGTATTTTGTTGATGATTTATTCGTTGGAGGTAGTTTGTGTTATAAAAAATCGTTGGGTTTTGTTGTTTTGTATATAAAGGGTGTTTTTTATTGAGGTATAGAACTTCGAATTGAAATAAAACACAAGAAAATCGTTTTAATGTCCATCAATTTGGCTTTATTGGAAGGATAATTTTATGCCATTAATGTTTAAATATGATTTCGGGCATGTGGCCGCCGCGGCTGGTTCGAATATAGCCAATTCTACAGGTCCAATTTTCAACCACTTTTTCGAGCATATGGGGCCGTATGTTGGCAATAACGCCACGAATGTTGGCTTCCAAGTCCCCTAACGTTTCTGGTTTGTTGGCGTAGACGAGCGACTTCACATATCCCCAAAGAAAATAATCCAATGGTGTCAAATCACACGATCTTGGTGGCCAATTGACAGGTCCATTCCGCGAAATTATGCGCTCATCGAATGTTTCCTTCAATAATTCGATAATTCGGTGAACTTCGCGAACTGAACCATTACTTTCGAAATAAATTTGCACGATTTGCAAGCGTTGTTCTTTTGTCAACCTGTTCATGATGAAATGGCAAACCAAACTAAATATTAATCACTTGACAGCTGACAAAATGGCCGCCAGTTAAAAAAGTGATGCCAACTTAAAGTTCTATACCCCAATAAAAAACACCCTATACTTTTTATACCCTCCACCTCCAGGATGGGGGTATATTCACTTTGTCATTCCGTTTGTAACACCTTGAAATATTCACCGGAGACCCCATAAAGTATATATATTCTGGGTCGTGGTAAAATTCTAAGACGATCTAGCCATGTCCGTCTGTCTGTTGAAAGCACGATAGCGGCCGAACGAAATGAGCTGGGAGGTTCAAATTTTTCCTAAATGTGTCTTATGGTTGTAGATCGGTTGGGATTGAAAGTGGACGAAATCGGCCCAGAGGGAAAAATTTTTCCCTCACAAGGACTGAAAATACCCCTAATATTTAGAGTACTTTCGCATGTTTATTGAACATATTAGCTTGTATTTACTTGATATTTGCAATGTGCATTCCCTTTATATCATAAAAGGGCACCATAGAGTGATTTTTATTTGTAGGGGGCGAAATGGGACAAAAAGGGATAAAAATGGTACCTATCAAACGACAACAGATAGAAACACGAAATTTGGCGTGTACATTCCTCTAATAGAGTAGATACATAATATAAAAGTATTGTTTCTAAATTCGTACTTTTAAGGGGTTAAATGGGGATAGAGGGATAAAAATAGTACCAACCTAACGGCTGCACCTAGAATAATGAAATTCGATATATACATTCCTCTGATTGCGTAGACACGTAAAATAAAAGAACTTTCCAAAATTCGTACTTTTTGAGGTTCAAATGGAAAAAGGGGATAAAAATAGTACCTACCAACTGACAGCAGCTAGAATCATGAAATTCGGAGTATACATTCCCCTGACTGCGTAGACACGAAAAATAAAACGTTTTTTTTTCAAATTCGTACTTTCAATGGATACAATGGCTACAGAGGATAAAAATAGTACCAACTAAACGAATACAGCTAGAATGATGAAATTCAGTGAGTACGTCCCTCTAATTGTGTAGATACGTAAAATAAAGAGATTTTAGATAGTCGTACTCTTGAGGGGGCAAAATTGGAAAAAGGGGATAAAATTGGTACCAACAAAATGGCATCTGATAGAATCATGGAATTCGGTGTATACATTCCTCTGACTGCATAGCCACGTAAAATATTTATTTTTCAAGTTCGTACTTTATTTTGTTGCTTTTACGAAAAAAAATGGTAGAATCATGAAGTTGTCTTATACTGCGTACGTGAGAGATAAGGTATTTTAAAAATTTATACTTTTGAAATTAAAATAGGATGGAAATACAACCAACCAAACGACTGTAGCTGAAAGTACGCTCTCTATCCCCCAATATTTTGGGGTATTTATGATTGCTCCCTTATATTTACTTTGTGAATTGAAGTATTATATCCATTATATATAGTATACAAATATTATTTTCATACAGTTAAAATTTGTTGCGGACATTCCTCTTGTAGCTTGGAAGCACTACAAAGAAAATAAAAGTTGTAGCGGGCGAAATTGGACAAAAAGGGATAAAATATGGTACCAATGATACGACAACAGCTAGAATCATGAAATTCGGTGTGTACATCCCTCTAATTGCATAGACACGTAAAATAGAGGGATTTTTCGAAATTCACAATTTCAGCATTTTATTTATATAGTAGTCGATTTTAAACAGTGCACATAAGTATACATTATAGTTTGAAAAAGTAAACTAATATAGTAATGTGCATACAAATATCACAATTTTCGTAATATGGTACTGTGCTTCTATGTAAAGTCGACTTCCTTTAATCTACTGGTAATACTGTGGAATGCACTCCGTGGTGGAGGGTATATAAGATTCGGCCCGGCCGAACTTAACGTCTTCTTTCTTGTTTCCATTATGTTTATTAATTTTTCATGGGACAGGGTATCGAAGGCCTTGCTAAAATCAACAAAAAGGGCAAGACAGTTATTTTGGTTACTTAAATTTTGGTTTATATGATTGGAAAAGTGTCCTAACAGCTGGTTAATATTTTTGCCTTTTTGAAAACCATATTGGCTACTGTTTATAATGTTATACTTCATTAAAAAGATGTTCACTCTTCTAACCACAACTTCCTCTAAAACCTTTAAGAATATAGCGATTGGACGGTAATTGTTATATTCTGTTTTGCAACCATTTGTATGAATTGGTCGAATAAATGAAATTTTGATAATATCTGGAACTATTAACTCGCGCATGCTACTATTTATGTGCTTCGTGAATATTGGCGCTAGGCGTTTCGCACTGTTTCTGAGATCGATAGATCTAATGCCATCGTCTCTTTCACTCTTTCGCGTATTTAGAGATTTTAAAATATTATCTACTTCAACTTCGCTTGTGTAATCCACGTACATTGAGTTCTGTATTTTTATTTGTGGCTTTGGGATTGTTTTTATTTCACACGTGTGTACAATATTCAGGACATTTTGATTAAATTTTTGAGCAACATTTTCTGTTACTTCGAATATTTCTTTACCGAGAAAATTTGTTTTAATTGTTTCAGCAACGTTATCGTTTTGCTTTCCGGTAATTTGATTTATCAGTTGCCATGTTCCACGAATATTAGGGCTGCAGCCGGGATAACAAGCTGCGTTAATAAAAATTTAATTTTTTGCTCAAAATAAAAAAATATATTTTTTCACATTGTCGCCAACTACAATATAAATATATGTGTCAAATCAAAAATATTTTGTGTTGACTTTATTGGACTTAGCCACGATAACCATAATTTGAACTTACACTGGATAATTATCCAGGCTAAGTCTAAAATTTTTAACACATAATTATATTTTCAAAATTTGTTTTCACACACACATTGATATTACTTTTGGCGACAATTTTAAAAAAAAGATTTTTTTTATTTTGAGTGAAATTTTATTTATATTTTTGTTATCACAGCTTAGGTATCCAGTCTTAAGAAAACCAGTCATATTATTTCTATTTTCTAAAAACTGTTTGAAGTTTGTTTGAATTCTTTTTTTAATTTATTACTAAATAATTTGTAAATTTTTTTCATTTAATTCATTGTTTTGATTAATTGATTAATTTATATATTTTTTCTTTATATGAAATTCAATTTATAATAAATCTAATCGATGACTGAGAAACGGTCCCTGTCATGCTCAGTCTGTCACAGTGTGGTGAACTGGAAAATGAGTTTGAATTATAAATGAGATCAATACCAAAGTATGATTTCGTGGAAATTGGCATTGGTTGGCAATGAAACCGAAAAATGACAACATGATACAACGCAATATAACGACGCAACGCAACGAAAACAATTGACATTAAACTACAGCACCAACCGATCCACAAACAAGTGTACAAGGAGTTATGTTCGGTCAGCACGCGTCGTGTATACCCTCCACCATTAGTCTTGTCAGAACATATTCACCGAGCAAAATGTTTCACGGCGGTATACGAGCACTCTATGCGTAAAGTTATCAGCATAAATACAAGGGTCGTGACATTTACGCCAACTTACAGTACAATGAGAATATATTTTTAATTGTTAAGATATTTTGGGTTTGAACCAGTTAATGGATTTGACTTAAAATTTTTCTTAGTATTGGAATTTTAAAATTTATTGTCATATATACTTTTTAGAAATTCCAGTCCCACCTTTATTACAAGGCACAAGAATATTAGTAGATGTCGCAAACTCTAAGACAAGCCGATAGTACTCACACCATATGCTGGAGGGCAAATCAAAAATTTATGACATTCGTTCGTTCATCGTTCATTCATTCATTCATTTGTTTATCTGGCAATCAGCCATCATATTAATGATACCCGATACTGATACTGACTTAAGCTGCGATCAAATCCTGTCGCTTAAAGCTCTTTATTTTCATTTAGCAAAAGTAGTTATTATTAGTGAACGTTATTGTTTTTTTGGTGTGTGAATTGTTTCAAAAACAAATAAAAAATAATTTGAAATTGTTATAATGACAACTGGTTTGAGCCAGTGTGACTGTCATTTGTAAAATGTGCAACCGGAATTTGTTTAAATTTATTTGAGATATCTTAAATAAATACGTGTTTAACTAGTGCTAATCAATTTACGTTGATTTGATTTGAAACGGATTGAAATGCATTGAATCGAATGTAAACAAATCGCAAAGAAATTTGCGAGCATTGAAGGTAACTACAATTACTTAAAGTTCGTACGTCCATACATACAAACACACAGCACATACAAACTTGCACAGATGAACGCAGTTGATATGGGATATGTACGTTAAGTGTAGCTACGTTTCGTTTTCGGCCAGATGATAGTGTGCCGCCACGCCGCCGCCGCCAACGCTATGCATCGACAGACATTCAGGCTGTGATGTGCTTGCTGTACGGTGGGACTAAATTGACGGAACGTGCTGATTGACTCGGGAGATTGTGTTTTGAGGGAAATTGTGCAATTGCGAAAGTACATTGGGGCGTATTGCTTTGTAACAATACAATGGGGACAGTATAAAATGTTTGCCCTAAAGAGAAAACATTTAAGATTTTTCTTTAATTCTCGCCAGGACGATAAACCAGTTGTTTGGACATAGTTAGCACATAGTCTAGGGACATTACAGAATATGTTCTCGGAATATTTTAGTGATTCTGAATGTAGTCTGATTTAGGTTATATGTCGAACAATAGCCAACAAGTATTGTTGAAATGGTTTGAAATTGGTTAGAGAGTTGGCCAATTGACTGAATTTTGGACTAAAATTCGACTAAATTTGAAAAATTAAAAAAAACTGGATAAGATAAATCGCGAGTTTTCTTAATTTTGGGTTCTTCAGTCGGAAATCGCGAATTTCCCCTCCGAGAATATTACCGATTTGAAGGTACTTTCAATTAGTAAAAGAGTATGAAAAGGAAATGACAAACAGCAATAAAATGAGATTTTAACACAGTGTATCCAGGCTTGTTTATATAGCCATAAATAAGTTTTGTCCATTTACTTCAACCGAACAACGACGATTTATGGAATAATGATGCCAAAGTGACAAAAACAGACGTTATTTGTAATTTTAGGTACATAAGTGGCAAGTGGTACGAGGCCAATGAAATGATTAGTTTTGAAGTTTCTGATTGAAGGACGAAATATATTCATAGATAGAGATACGAAAGTCAAATATTTGCGATTTTATTAAAATAAAGTATGAGTCCTACCCAGACTTTGTCAATTGCTCTCATCTTTAAATACAGTATTTACCAATGCGTCATAGTGATTTAAATTTTAAAAATAAATAAAACGAGCAATATTTTAGTAAATAAACAAGAAATACAAATTGCACTATGCAACAAAAATTATGCGGTAGGGCTATGTATAATATTTTCTGATATAAACATAAGTATGGGTTACTAAATTCGAAAGCGACATTAAACAATTTTTTTTTATACCCACCACTTAAGGATGGGGGTATATTCATTTGTCATTCCGTTTGTAACACCTTAAAATATTCATCGTCGACTCCACAAAGTATATGAGTCATTCCATGTCAAGCGGTACGGTTTTTGACCTCGATAGCTGCGATTGTTTTGAAAGTTTGTGTATGTATTCTCTCATAAAAATATCGTACATTTTGGCACATGAAAATGTTTAAACATCTCACATAATAATAGTGTGTACTCAATTTTTAATGTAACTTAGTTGATTACACCATGCAACAAAAAATCAAAACCAAAAATGTCTTTTGTTGAAAGTATCTTTAATATTTTTACTCACATTTTCAATACAAATACAATTTCCTTACATACTACAACATAACACTAAAAATAAACTACATTTAGAGAAAAAGCCTATCAGCAGGCACTTTTCTGCTATTACAGCAGTTTTTCTGCAATATTGCATCAGTATTCATACTGCTAAAGAGTTTGCAGTCTGCTAAAAATGGCAGCTGTTAATTAAAATATGAAAATAGATAAAAAAAAAGTTCATAACTTAAAAGGCTTTCACATTGTCGGCGATAACGATTTCAGTTCGAATTTTGTTTTATATTATCACTAGCAGTACCCGCTGCTTCGCACGCGAAAAAGCCAGTTATTTGTTAATTTTATCCGTCTTTGTTTTTGGATAGTATTTATTTAATATTCTTTTGGTGGATATAGATAAATCTAAAATAGTAATTTGGAAACCTCCTATTAGCTAGCACTCACACACAATCAAAGGAATGTGCTTGTCGATATGCACTATTCTAGCTGAACTACTTCGTATGTATAATTTTTATAATTTTCTACCAAGTTGTGAACAAAAAATTACATTTTCGATCTCATGTTTTTAGATTCAGCCAGCCAGTTTATAACTTTTTGCACTTCGTTCCCAAAAAGTACACATTTTGAAAAATCACATGTGTTTTTGCTTCCCCAAATCCATTTATGTTGCAAGTCTACGTTGTCAGTGAAATTTAAATACAAAATTTCACGACTATAGCTGAAATATTTTAGTTGGTACTATTTTTATCCTGCTCATTGTTTATAAGTACAAAATTAGAAAAATTCGTTTAGATTTGCTCTTCTCGTTGTCAGTGGAACTTACACACCACATTTCACGACTATAGCTCCAATACTTTAGTTGGTACTACTTTTATCCCTTGTTGCTCACCCCCTATAAGAAAATTAAAAAAAAAATCCATTTAGATTGCGCTTTACACACAGTTTACACTCAAAATTTCCCGACTATAGCTGCAATTCTCAAATTGGAACCCTTTTTGTCCCGCCTACCCCCTAAAAAGTACATATTTCGAACAATCAATTATACTGTGCTTCTACTTGGTCAGGGGAATTTACATACCATTTTTTCCCCTTTTGCCCCTCTCAATCCTTAAATGTACAAATTTAGAAAAATCCACTTATGTTGCGCGCCTACATGGTCGGAGAAATCTACACGCCGAATTTCACGATTCTAACTACAATAATGTAGTTGGTACAATTTGTATCCCTTTTTTGTCCCGCTCGCCCCTTAAAAGTACAAATTTCGAACAAATCTAATTTTACTTTGTTTCTACATGTTGAGAGGAATTTACATACCAAATTTCACGATTCTAGCTGTAATTCTTTAGTTGGTACCATTTTTATCCCTTTTTGTCCCGCTCGCCCCTTAAAAGTACAAATTTCGAAAAATCCAATTTTACTTTGTTTCTACATGTTGAGAGGAATTTACATACCAAATTTCACGTTTCTAGCTGTAATACTTTAGTTGGTGCCATTTTTATCCTTTTTTGTCCCGCTCGCCCCTTAAAAGTACAAATTTCGAAAAAATCTAATTTTATTTTTTCTACATGTTGAGAGGAATATACATACCAAATTTCACGTTTCTAGCTGTATTACTTTACTTGGTACCATTTCTATCCCTTTTTGTCCCGCTCGCACCCTAAAAATACAAATTTCGAAAAATCCAATTTTACTTCGTTTCTATATGGTCAGAGGAATTTACATACCAAATTTCACGATTCTAGTTGTAATACATTAGTTGGTACCATTTTTATCCCTTTTTGTCCCGCTCGCCCCTTAAAAGTACAAATTTCGAACAAATCTAATTTTACTTTGTTTCTACATGTTGAGAGGAATTTACATACCAAATTTCTCGATTCTAGCTGTAAATCTTTAGTTGGTACCATTTTTATCCCTTTTTGTCCCGCTCGCCCCTTAAAAGTACAAATTTCGAAAAATCCAATTTTACTTCGTTTCTATATGGTCAGAGGAATTTACACTCCAAATTTCACGACTATAGCAGCAATATTTTAATTGGTACTATTTTATCCCTTTTTGTCCCGCTCACACCTTATAGATATAAATTTCGAAAAAATCCATTAGGATTTCTGCTTCTACCTTGTCAGAGGAATTTATACACCAAATTCCACGACTATAGCTGCAATACTTAAATTAGTATCATTATAATTCCTTTTTGTCCCCCGTAACCCTTAAAAGTACAAATTTTTAAAAATCCAATTTCAATGCGCTTATACATGGTTAGAGGAATGTACATACCCAATTTCACGATTCTTGCTATAATAATTTAGTTGGTACTATTTTTATCCCTTTTTGTCCCGCTCACCTTTTATAAGTACAAATTTCGAAAAGTCCAATTTTACTGCGCGTCTACATGGGCAGAATAACTTACACATCAAATTTCAAGATTCTAGCTACGATACTTTAGTTGGTACCATTTTTATCCCCTTTTTGTGCCGCGCAACCCTTAAAAGTATAAAATGCATTTATATTCCGTTCTATGTGGTGAGAGGAATTTACGTACCAAATTCCACAACTATAGCAGCAATACTTTAGTTGGTACCATTTTTATCCCATTTTGTACCGCTCACCTCTTATAAGTAAAAATTTTGAAAGATCCAGTTTTACTGCGTTTCTACATGGTCCGAAGAACTTACATATCAAATTTCAAGATTCTAGCTGCAATACTTTAGTTGGTGCCATTTTTATCCCTTTTTGTCCCGCGCAACCCTTAAAAGTACAAAATGCATTTATATTCCGGTTCTATGCGGTGAGAGGAATTTACACACCAAATTAAGCGACTATAACTGCAATACTTAAATTAGTACAATTTTCATCCCTTTTTGTCCCTCGCAACCCTTAAAAGTACAAATTTTGAAAAGTCCAATTTTAACGCGCTTCTACATGGCCAGAGGAATTTACATACCAAATTTCAAGATTCTAGCTGCAATGCTTTAGTTGGTACCATTTTTATCCCTTTTAGTCCCGCTCACCAATTCACCAATCAATTTATATTGCAAGTCTACGTTGTCAGAGAAATGTAAATACCGATTTTCACGATTCTAGCTGCAATTCTTAAATTGGTACCATTTTTATCCCTTTTTGTCTCTTTCCTCCCTTAAAGTACAAATACCGAAAAATGCAAGGAACAAACCTAATTTCAAGTTTCTAGCTACTGCCGTTTAGTCAGGACGAAGGTTCGATGTTTATCCCTTTTTGTCCCATTTTACCCCCTAAAGTACGAATTTCTAGTCGACGTCTACGTCATATTTGGGAACTACCCTGAAAATTTCATGACTCTGGCCGTTTGGTCTGGGGGCTGGTCAAAGATATGTCAGTCAGTCAGTAACGCAACTCTTTTATATATATAGATACTTTATGGGGTCTCCGATGAATATATCAATTTGTTGCAAACGGAATGACACACTCCACCCTAAGGCAGAGGGTATACAAATAATTTTCTTAATGCTCAAAGGAAAATCTTATAACTTTGTGCGGATTTTTACAGAATTCTATACAAAGAGTGGATATTGCAATTGTCACTTTGTATTGAAAATCCTGGGATTTTGCTGAAAATGGAGATTTTTTGAGCATATACGAACACATTATCAGAAATTTTGAAAAAAGATTTTTATTTGATCATTGTAGAATAGTTTTTATCTCTCGAAATTTCGAAAAATTTCCACGCTGATATCATATTTTCTAACAAAATTATTTTAGATGACATGTATTTATGCATCCGATGTGTTTGTTAAGCTACCAGAATGCAATCGTAAAGTGTGTGTGCTGAGCTTTTCATGGCCACGCTGACGCAATAAAACATCTTAAAACTCGCATGCAATGGAGTCCATACAACACGCTTGACGATTGATTAACTAATTATTCAAAAGCATTGTTGCATAACCAAGCTCAAGAGTATTCATACAAAGCGCTTCTCTTTGTTCTAAAAATAAAAGCGATAAATCTAATCTAATAAATCTAAATCTAGACACATAAATCATGTGAAAAAAATAAAATCGTAGTTATAACTGGATACGATCGATTATATAAAGTTTAGAGCCCTCATCCTACATTGAAAGAAAATCATTCCATGAAACAATGTTGCATCATTGCACAGTGGTAACATACGGCCAAAACCCCATAAATTTCTTATTTGACATTTTGAATGGAACATATTTTTTTATTAATTAAAAAAAATATTTAGAAACATCATTGCTCCAGCTTGGCTGTCAAACGGAATATGCCCATATTGCAATATAAATACTCATTAAAAAGGAGAATATCAATAATACACGTAAAATGAGATTTTTCGAAATTTGTACTTTTAAGGGATACAATTGGAAAAGAGGGATAAAAATGGTACCAACCAAACCGCTGAAGTTAAAATCATGAAATTTGGTGTATGCATTGATCTGACTGTGTAGACGCGAACTATAAAGGATTTTTTCGAAATTTGTACTTTTAGGATGAAAACGGGGCGAAAAGGATAAAAATTGTACCAATCAAGCGATTGCAGATGGATTAGTGAATTTCGATGTGTGTGACTGCATAGACACGTAAAATAAAGATATCTTTCGATATTCTTACATTTAGGATCAAAACGTGATAAAATTAGTTCCACGTAAACGGCTGTAGTTAAAATCAAGAAATTCGGTGGTTACACTCGTCTGTCTTCGTAGACACGCTCAATATGAGTATTTCTCCAAAATCGTACTTTTATGGTTAAAATTTAAAAAAATGATAAAAGTGGTACCAAGCAAACGGATATACCTAGAATCATGAAATTAGATGTGCTCATTCCAATATGAACGCGAAACATAACGGATCTTTGAAATTTGTACTTCTATATATATAAAAATGAATGTTTGTCTGTCTGTATGTCTGTATGTCCTTTATAGAATCGTAAACTATGCATTGGATCATGTGATGATCTTCAGCAAAGTTGTTGTGCATGAGCCCGCGAAGGTTTCTGAGTTGGTACGACCAATTTTCGACAGATGACGCCACTGTTATCCCCCAAAAATCGCTCTGACGACATTTCTAATAGACCGATTGTTATGAATATTTCACAATGTGGCACTGATAACCGAAATTTTCACAGAATGTAGCAGCGTGGTAGGTGGTGAAAATAGGGTACTTGAATTATTGATATTGATATATCATGCGGGCGTGGCCCCGCCCATTGGATTCTATTTTTGAAAACGCAATATCTGCAGGACTGTTTCACTAATCGCCTTGAAAATTTGTGTGAATGCATTTGGCAGGAAAATACATGACCCAACAAAAAAATTTCGGATCGAATCAGTGGGCGTGGCATACAACTTGAAACTTTAAACGGCTGTATCTCATGAACTATCAGAGGTATGAAGATGATATTTGGTTTATATGTTGTTATTACAGTATGAATTACAGCCAGATTAGCAGTGGGCGTTGCCACGGCCATTTGAAAAGAAACCGTTATAACATTCATAATAATAGTTTTATCGTACTGAAAATTTAACAGTATGGTACATTTGGCCTACAGCTATGAACAGGTTATTTGGAATCAAGTTGGCAAGAAGAACCGTATGACAGAATTATGCATGCAATCACAGAACAAAGCGGTGGACTGTTTTTTATAGATGCGCCCGGTGGTACAGGCAAGACTTTTCTTCTTTCACTCATTTTGGCAACCATACGATCACAAAATAATATTGCACTGGCCATTGCATCATCTGGAATTGCGGCAACTCTTTTGGATGGTGGCCGAACAGCGCATTCAGCATTGAAACTGCCGTTGAATTTACACTGAGGCACCAACATGCAACATCCGCAAAAACTCTGGAATGGGCAAAGTACTCCAAACGTGTCAAATTATCATATGGGACGAATGTACAATGTCTCACAAGAAAGCATTGGAAGCGCTTGATCGAACACTGCGAGATTTTAGAGGAAACGCACGGATCTTCGGTGGCGCACTCATTTTATTGTCTGGTGATTTTCGGCAAATACTGCCAGTTATACCACGTTCAACACCCGCTGATGAACTTAATGCATGTCTCAAATCATCTGTTTTATGGCGTCATTTACAGAAATTGACTTTGAAAACCAACATGCGTGTACAACTACAACGGGATGCAGCGGCTGGAAATTTTGCAAAACAATTAATAGATATTGGAAATGGGCGAATGCAAATTGAAGAATCTACGCAATGTATCACCTTGCCAGCAAACTTCTGTAAGATCACAGAAAGCATAAACGAATTGGTGCAGAAAGTTTTCCCAAACATTGCACAGAACTACAAAAATCATCAGTGGCTCTGTACGCGTGCTATATTAGCGGCCAAAAACATCGATGTCAATACCATCAACTTCAATATTCAGAATAGAATACCCGGCGAAGCGACAACATATAAGTCCATCGATACTGTGGTGAATCAACACGAAGTTGTCAACTATCCAACTGAATTCTTGAATTCGCTTGATTTGTCAGGCATACCACCGCACGTTCTTACATTGAAAATTGGCGTACCAATCATTCTTCTTCGAAATATAAATCCACCACGACTTTGTAACGGAACGAGACTTTCTGTCAAGAAAATGATGAACAATGTTATCGAGGCAACAATTTTGACTGGAAAATTCAGAGGTGAAGACGTATTGTTGCCACGTATCCCAATGACTCCGACAGATATGTCGTTCGAATTCAAACTTTTGCAGTTCCCGGTGCGTCTCGCTTTCGCAATAACAATCAACAAAGCACAAGGACAATCGTTGCAAGTGTGTGGATTAAATTTGGAGAATCCATGCTTCTCACACAACATGAAATGTTGTGTATCCCACAGCACTTCAATAAATATCGAATAGAAACAAAACGTTGCAATGTCACATTTTTGCGAAATGAACAAAATCAATAAAATGATTCAAACTGAATTCAATATTTGTAAAATGTCTGTCTTTCAAATTAATTTTAGTTGGTAGCGTAGCAACGCGCGCAGTGTACATCGGTAATAAAAAAATTATTATTTTTGCTTCGGTTAACGGTATTTGAACAACAATTGGTATGTCGATTCTGTGCACCTATCATTCTTCTTCGAAATATCACCATTACTTTGCAACGGACCCAGACTTTCAGTGAAAATACAATTTGAAGGCAAAACAACGTTTGCCGGGTCAGCTAGTTTCTTATAAAAACAAGTAAGGAAAGGCTAAAGTCGTACGGAACCTATATAATACACTCCACGTTCTATCCTATTACAATTCAATTCGGTAAAAAAGTGAAATCGGAAAGGATTATTGTATCCTGTAAATGTATGCGTTTGACAAAAAATGTTAAATCGGAGAGAGTACATTTAAACATGGAACGATGTGACCCACTTTCGCCATGTATGTTTATAGGTGAACTATATTATGTAAAGTTTGGCAAAAATCGGTTAAAGATTTGGGAGTAACATTTGTATATATATACATAAATTTCTATCTAAATCTGAAGCGATCTTACCCACTTTCACCATAGGTGTTTCTAGTTGGGTTATAAAATGTTGTGTCAATTTTAAAGAAAATCGGGTACAATAAGCCTGTTCGATTGGGGTTACTAGCTTAATTTTTGTATGGGTATATAAGATTCGGCCCGGCCGAACTTAACGCCTTTTTACTTGTTTCAACTGAGACCGATCGTTGCGGTTTTCAGAGTCTAAAAAGGCGACGTTCATCGTAGGTTGTTCAAGCATTTCTTATGTGATTATAAGAACACATATGTAAATTAGACTGGGTCACGAAAATAAATTGCAGCGGTCACCACCCAGAAATGAAGATTGGATTGCTTAATGATGATCTACTAAATATTTCGTCACTGGGTCAAGCCATCTGTGAGCTAAACGCTCCTGAAAACACCTCTAAAAATCATGTTTTTCTCGTGTAATTATACCCTACACCACTTCGTGGGCTAGGGTATTATAAGTTAGTTCCGCGCCAAATGTTTGTAACACCAAGAAATAATCGAGCTAGACCCACCTTTAAGTATACCGATCGGCTTAGAATCACCAGCTGAGTCGATTTAAAGATGTCTGTCTGTCCGTCTGTTCCGTCGGTTCAGATTTAGATATAGCCCCCATACAAATGTCGCTCCCGATTTGACTTTTTCCGCCCTATAAAGCACATATAGTACCCGATTTTCTTCAAATTTGGCTTAACACCTTATAATCAAACTAGAAATACCTGTGGCGAAAGCGGGTTAGATCGGTTCATATTTAGATATAGCCCCCATACAAATGTCCCTCCCGATTTCATTTTTTCCGTTTTAGAAACCACATATTGTACCCGATTTTCTTTAAAATTGGCACAACATCTTATAATCCAACTAAAAACACCTATACTGATAGTGGGTAAGATCGGTTCAGATTTAGATATAGCCCTCATACAAATGTCGCTCCCGATTTGACTTTTTGCGCTCTAAAAACGACATATTGTACCCGATTTTCTTTAAAATTGGCACAACATTTTATAATCAAACTAGAAACACCTATTCTGAAAGTGGGTAGGATCGGTTCAGATTTAGATATAGCTCCAATACAAATGTCGCTCCCGAATGTTTAACCGATTTTGGCCAAACTTTGCATATAATAAATCACCAATAAACATACATGGTGAAAGCGGGTCACATCGTTACAGGTATCAATATACCCCCATACAAATGTCCTTTCCGATTTAACATTTTTTTCCTCCTTTAAAAAATCATATTTTGTTTGCTTTAATGGAGTTTCAGACAGTCTGTTCCTTATTCTTGTACATATCGACATCAACAAGAAGTTGTCGCATTTATAAACAAAGTGAATTATGAAATAACAAGTAAGGAAAGGCTAAAGTCGGGCGGGGCCGACTATATAATACGCTACACCACTTCCTGCGTATATACCTCGCTTTGATTACTAAACCCAGGTATTTATTGAGAGCAATCTAATGTAGTTCATATAAATTATACTATAAATTCATCTTTAGTCATATTTAATGAGTATGATAAATAATAAAGTAATTGATCCAATTTGTCAGCAGATATTCCAAGTAAAGTAAATATAACATGATCTGGAAAAATTGATCAACATCGAATGATAAAAATAGATTATACAGCGGTAATAGGATGAATCGGACGGACATTTTAAGGCCTATAACAACACTTGAAGCCTGTGCTAAATCATGCGCCTATGTATTTATCATTCACGGTAGGTATTCCTAGTTGAAACATATAATGATCTGCGAAATTTGATGAAGATCCGATGTAAAATGTAGTTTCTAGAGCTGTAATGGAGCAGAATGGGCCCCATTTGGGTTATACCAAAGTATGGACATATAGGCATCCCCACTTTCTATCTCATTACAATTCAATTCGGTAAAAAAGTTAAATCGGGGGGGATTTTTGAATAATGTAAATGTATGTGTTTGGCAAACAATGTTAAATCGGAAAGGACATTTGTATGAGGGTATATTGATACCTGTAACGATGTGACCCGCTTTCACCATGTATGTTTATTGGTGATATATTATATGCAAAGTTTGGCCAAAATCGGTTAAACATTCGGGAGCGACATTTGTATGGGGACTATTTCTAAATCTGAACCGATCTTACCCACTTTCAGCATAGGTGATTCTAGTTCGATTATAAAATGTTGTGCCAAATTTAAATAAAATCGGGTACAATACGTGGTTTCTAAAGCGGAAAAAGTGAAATCGGGTGCGACATAAGTATGGTGACTATATCTAAATTTGAACCGATCTTACCCACTTTCAGCATAGGTGTTTCTAGCTCGATTATAAAATGTTGTGCCAAATTTAAATAAAATCGGGTACAATATGGGCTTTATATGGCGGAAAAGTCAAATCGGGAGCGACATTTGTATGGGGGCTATATCTAAATCTGAACCGATTTCGTCCAAATTCAATACCGATGGTCCTTGGCCAGAAAAAATAACTTCTGCCAAGTTCCTTGACAATCGGACAACAATTGCGACCTGTAGATTGCGAACAAGCTTAGATGGACAGCAGACGGACAGACGGACGGACAGACAGACATCGTTAAATCGACTCAGCTGGTGATTCTAAGCCGATCGGTATACTTAAAGGTGTGTCTAGCTCGATTAACGAAACTAACTTATAATACCCTAGCCCACGAAGTGGTGTAGGGTATAATTATATATATATATATATATATATATATATATATGTGTGTGTGTGTGTTTCTGTGCATTAGAGTACAGGTCGCAATTATAGTCCGATCCTAACAAAAAGGATCAAATTTAGATATGTCCCTTTCGCTCGCGATTTGACTCTTTCAGCTCTAGAAAGCACATATTTTACGCGCTTTTAAGTGAAATCGTAGTGATTTGGTTTAGTTTTTATTAATTTTCTAAATTTTTACTTAGAAAAAGGGATAACAATGTTACTACCTAAAGTATTTCAGCTAGAATAGTGATGGGGAAGGGGGGTTCATGATGGCGCTTCCGTGACAGAGGTCACGGAGAGCGGGATAGCAGCCGTATTATATTGCAGTATTTTTCAAAATTTGTACTTTTAAGGGGATAAAAAGAACTACAAAAAACTGTTTTTTTTCGCGTTGGAAGTAGTAACAATATGGATAATGTAGAAGTTATGGCCCTATGGTAGAAGTTGAGAAACCGAAAATCGGTTGATAGTTGCAGGCAAGATACAGAAAAAGATTTTTGGGGTGTCTGGTATATTTCTCAAATAGATTCTTGTTTTAGTCGACAACACCTATAAGAATAATAGTATCACTTCCCACAGTTTCTGTCGCAATGTGCTATCCAGTTCTTTATGCAGGTTGCCACAGGCAACTATTGAATGACATTGTCCTTGTCCGAAGTGTTTACATTATTAAAAGCCCCGTCTATGCCTAGGAAAGCGCAATTGTAAGCTCCTTGTATGGATCCCATTCTCAATGACACTTACAACTTCATGTAGTCCCGTTTCCGTTGGCAGTCCATCCATGGAAGTCATGTTGACTATTCGATATGAAGAAATTTGAAGTTTCAAGCGAATGTGTCTATCGATGAGCTTTTCAAGTATCTTCAGCAAGAATTCTGAATGGTTTATTGGTTTAAAATCGATGGCGTATTTTAGACTTAAATTCGCGCATCTCAGTGGTACGTGAGGTACGGTATATCATATAATTATAATACTCTCTGCACTTTGCAGCATCTTTGGAATTATATCATCTCGTGCAGGGTTTTTGTAGCACATACAAAACTGATGAATCGGAAACACATTTTCAATAGAAACGTATAGGGAGGCTGATTTTCCAAAACTTTCTTCTTCTTCAAACATAAATATTTGACTACACACTACCGTATATATTACAAAGCATATGATTTCAATCAAAATTAATTGTTTTATGTTTCTCTTGATATCAACATTCGTATTATTGTTACACACGACTGTAAATCATAAATCACATAATGTATTTTTGTATTCGAATATCCATATGGGAAATAATTATGCACATCCATGCATTTTAATGCAATTCACCCACAAACACTTGAAGAAGAGTACAACTCGGACTCGGACTTGGGCTACCCATGCACTCCCCCAATACGAAATCAAAGTAATTAATTCTTCATTAGTCGTCGTGCGTCCATCCATCCGTACAATCGAATATATAGAGACGACGTAGCATAGTGGATATTGACTGACTAACTGACTGACACACATTATGAATTATAAATGCTTCACTTCGATTGAAAATGTTAAACAATGGAAGTGGCACAGATTATTATTATTGTAGTCGTCGTCGACGTCGTACTCGTACTCGATCGTAGTACATACATAATTGTGTTTGGTTTTCATATCATAATAATTATTTATTGTGATTACATTGATTACAATCAGCCATCCATAAACAAATGAATTTCACTTTTGTTTATGATAAATATTCAAAGCGTTTTGTTGCTTTTCTATTTTTTGAAAAAAAAACTTAACTTTTTTCTAGTAAAACGGATGAAAGCTATTAATTCCACCGAAAACAAATCATTGTTGTATTTTATTCAAAAATAATGACACAACAATTGATGGTGTAAATGGGGGAAACATATCACAGCGGCATAAAGCTCAAGGTAATACTTATATTGGGGAGACGTATAGCACTGTTCTGTCTCCCCTGTCTAACTATTGGCGCTGTCCAAGCAAAGTGTATAGTGGCCAGGCGAAAGACCCAGACAAATAAATCACCAATCAATCAAATACTCGTATCATTTCGACCAAAAATATAAATTTGTGTCAATTGAAAATTAATCTTCCGTATTTTTGGAATTGAAACACAGCCGGAAGTCCACTATAGGTAGGCTAACTTCGATCACATCATGTTCTGGACTTTCACCACATGTACTTCCGATCAAATAGTCTTAGACTCTAGTGTTCCTTTCTTAAAAACAATGGAACAATTGCGGCCAAAGGGCGCCCGCGCAAAAAAAAAGTGAAAATGTATGTGCATATTATTTTTCCAGAATTTCAAAACGCAATAGTTACCAAAAGTTGACTTATACAAGAACTTGTGTAAAGTAAGAGTTTCTAGCACAACGTTCTTAGGTGCCTCATCGGCCTTCAAAGTACAAGAACAAATTTTAAATTCCGGCTTAAAGAGACAATATACAAATACCCGGCTGCTTTTCTTTCAGCTGCGATAACAGAAAAACAATGTTATACCCTACACCACTTCGTGGACTATGGTAGTATAAGTTAGTTTTCCGCCAAATGTTTGTAACACAAAAAAATAATCGAGCTAGACCCACATTTAAGTATACGGATCGGCTTAGAATCACCAGCTGAGTCGATTTAACGATGTCTGTTCGTCCGTCCGTCTGCTGTCCATCTAAGCTTGATCGCACTCTACAGGTCGCAATTTCTGTCCGATTGTCATGAAATTTGACAGAAGTTACTTTTTTGACAAGGACGATTGGTATTGAATTTGGAGGAAATCGGTTCAGATTTAGATATAGTCCCCATACAAATGTCGCTCCCGATTTGACTTTTTCCGCTCTAGAATCCACATATTGTACCTGATTTTCTTTAAAATTGGCACAACATTTTATAATCGAACTAGAAACACCTATGCTGAAAGTGGGTAAGATCGGTTCAGATTAAGATATAGCCCCAATACAAATGTTGCTTCCGAATGTTTAACCGATTTTGGCCAAACTTTACATATTATATTTCACCAATAAACATACATGGTGGAAGGGGGTCACATCATTACAGGTTTCATTATACCCCCATACAAATGTCCTTCCCGATTTAACATTTTTTGCAAAACACATACATTTACATAATTCAAAAATCCTTACCGATTTCACTATTTTACCGAATTGAATTGTAATGAAATAGAAAGTGGGGTGTATCATATAGTCGGCTCCGTCCGACTTTAGGCTTTCCTTACTTGTCCATACTTTGGTATAACCCAAATGGGGCCCCTTTCTGCTCTATTACAGCTCTAGAAACTACATCTTACATCGGATCTTCATCAATTTTTTTTCAACTAGGAATACCTACCGTGAATGAGAAATATATAGGCGCATGTTTGGCACAGGCCTCAAGTGTTGTTATAGGCCCTCATCAAATGTCAGTCCGATTTATCCTATTACCGCTGTATAATTTGATTTGTCTTTGGATCTTGGTCAATTTTTCCAGATCATGTTATATTTACTTTATAAATATTAAAATATAAATTATAGATATTTATATATCTCTATAATTTACACTCTTATTGCTCTAGAATGGGATTACATGGGATCATGACAAAATTTTCAGGATCGTCTTATATTTGAACTGGAAACAGTTAACGGGAAAGTGGACCACATGGGTTTGATATGGCCCCCATACAAATGTACCTCCGATTTACAATATTACTGCTCTAAAATGCACATTTTACATGGGATCTTGACCAAATTTTCCACACAATGTTACATTTATACTAGAAACACGTATTTTGAAAGCCAGCTATATAGGTCAATGGTTTGGTCCATACAAATGGGCCCCAGTTTACACTATTATCGCTCTACATTGGATCTTGATACAATTTTGCAGATCATGTTATATTTAAAGGTAGGTACTTTGAAAGTGATTTATAAAGGTCCATTTTTTAATGTAGCGCCCTTTCAAATGGGCCCCCATTTTAATTATTACCTCTCTAGGACCTACATTTTACATCTGAAGTTTTTCTAATTTTGCACATTATATTATATTTCAACTAAGAATAGTATGTATTGAAAGTAAAATATATATCCATGTTTTGGTATAGCCTCCAAACAAATTAGGCCCCCATTCTACTCTAATACAGCTCTAGATCCCATTTCATGCATTGGATCATGGATCGTGCATGGATACAATTTAGCATATCATGTCATATTTCAACTACTTTGAGAGTGATCTATATGGAACCACTTTTTAATGTAGCGCCCTTACAAATAGCCCCATTTTAATTTTTACCCTCAAGGACGCAAATTTTACATCGATTTTTTTTCAAATTTTGGAGATTATATTACATTTCAACTAAGAATACATACTATGAAAGTCAAATATATGTGTCCATACTTTGGAATAACCCAAATGGGGTCCCATTCTACTCTATTACAGCTCTAGAAACTACGTCTTACATCACATCATGATATATTTCAACTAGGAATACTACCGTGAATGAGAAATATATAGACCCATGTTTTGGACCAGACCCCAAGTGTTGTTATAGGCTCCCTTTCAAATGTCGGTCCGATTCATCCTATTACTACTGTAAAATTTGTATTTGTCTGCCGGAAAATTGGATCAATTATCATATTATTTGTCATAATCGTTAAATATGACTAAAGATGAATTTATAGTATATATTATGAACTACATAAAATTGCTTCCACGAGACACCTAGGATTAGTAATAAAAGCGAGGTATACGCGTGGTGTGGTGTAGGGTATTACATAGTTGACCCCGACTCACTTTAGCCTTTCTTTACATGTTTTATTTTGAGTTACATTTTAACGTTTTATTTAGATGTTTGATATCGCATCTTAGTTAACCAGTCTTAAAGAAAAAAATAGGCCTGGATTTCTCACAGATAGGGATGATCTAGCAGGGGTAGCCAAACCAAGGTACGTTACCGTTAACAATTTTGTGGCCCGCGGAGCTATTTGAAATTAACTTAAATGGCCAATTTATTCTACATAAATATCAGGAAGAGAACATTACAACATAGTTAAACATTTTTATTGATTTTTGATCTAATTTAATCTATCAAGCGCCACTACGAGACTAAACACTGCAAATTTGTTCGATATAAAGAACAATTTTGACAAGAACAAGTACATGAGTTTAAAACAAGTAAAAACCAGAGCGCCCCGGTAGTCGAGTTTGTCGTGCTCGGCTATCAGCGTGGGGGTTGTGGTTTCGATTCCCAACAGAGGCTCTGGTATGTCGCTGCAATAACTAGCTACAATGGTCTTAGTCACCCCGGCTCAATCCCTGGACCCAAAATTAGAATATAAATTTACTTTGTATTGTAATTCATAATAAATAAATAAATAAACAAGTAAAAAAGGCGTTAAGTTCGGCCGGGCCGAACTTTATATACCCTCCACCATGGATCCTATAGAAGTTGTCGATTTTAGCAGAAGTGCAGTAATATTACAGGAAAATATAATTTGTTTATATAGCCAAACCAAAACAAATAGAAATATTGAAAAAATAATTTTATAAATATATATATATACTAGCTGAACCCCCTCCCGCTTCGCCAGGCAATAAAACAAACAGTAAAATTAATTTTTTTCTCGTGAACGGTAATATATTTCCAATTGCAATAAGGTTCTTTCCTGAGATACTAAAGAATTGGATATGTTACATGGAGAGCAACGTTAATCAAATTGATTTTTGGTCCATTACAAAAAAACTTCAATGTACAACATTCAAAACACATAGAAAATCAATCAAATCGTTCAAATCAAACAACATAAAAATAATTATATATTTTACGCTTTCTTGACTTAAGTCGGCATTTGACAACTATTTTCTTTGCACAACTATTTTCACTTGATCCACAAACACAAAATTTCAACACTCTAAGTGTGAGACAATATTCAATAATGGATTTTATCTTCGTATGGGAGGTGCCACTCCAACTTTTCCAATACCGCCCATTTTTGGCGCAACTACGCACATTGATGCTGGATGCACTTACACAAAATTTCAGCACTCTACTTGTCATAGAACAGACAATATTCAATAATAGATTTTAACTTCGAATGGGAGGTGCCACGCCCACTATTCCAATACCGCCCATTTTTGGCACAACTGTGCAGACTAACAATTAGTGAACTTTCACAAAAATTCAAGACTCTAGCTGCAACAGTACTCCGAATATGCTAATTTATAAAAAACGAACAAATCCCCAATTTGTGTGGGAGGTGCCACGCCCACTGAAAATGTAAAAAAAATATATATATATATACGCATTTTCAAAATGTAATAATGGCAGCAAATGGAAAAGTGGAACCAGGGGGCAACACGTTTTTTAAAGTATTAGCAATCATCAAGATAACTACAATACATTTCAAAGATCTACCTGCAAGTGGTTATGGCAGTAGATTGATCAACTTAAAATTTAGCTAGACAACTCCAGTAAGCACTATAAGTACATATACGGAATTAAAAGGCCTATCTTAAACTAACTACCAACTAAGTGGGCGTGGCAGTAGGTTGACAATTTATACCCTACAGCACTTCGTGGACTAGGGTATTATAAGTTAGTTTCGCGCCAAATGTTTGTAACACCAAGAAAAAATAGAGCTAGACCTACCTTTATGTATACCGATCGGCTTAGAATCACCAGCTGAATCGATTTACCGATGTCTGTCTGTCCGTCTACTGTCCATCTAAGTTTATTCGCACTCTACAGGTCGCAATTACAGTCCGATTATCATGAAATTTGGCAGAAGTTATTTTTTCTGGCCAAGGGAGGGAATCGGTTCAGATTTAGATATAGCCTCCATACAAATATCCCTATAATTTACACTATTACTGCTCTAGAAAACACATTTTACATGGGAACATGACAAAATTTTCAGGATAGTGTTATATTTACAGTAGAAATAGCTAACGTGAATATGGACCACTTGGGTCCATGTTTTGATATAGCTCCCATACAAATGTACCTCCGATTTACGATATTACTGCTCTAAAATGCACAGTTGACATCGGATCTTGATAAAATTTCCCACACAATGGTACATTTAGACTAGAAACACCTATTGTGAAAGCCAGCTATATAGGTCAATATTTTGGTATAGCCCCCATACAAATGTGCCCCCAGTTTACACTATTATCGCTCTACAACCCACCCACACATTGGATTTTGAAAAAAATTTGCAGATCATGTTATATTTTAATAAAGAATACCTACTTTGAAAGTGATCGATAAGGGCCCACTTCTTAATGTGGTCCTTACAAATGGGCCCCGTTTTTATTATAACCCCTGTAGGACCCACATTTTACATCGGAATTTTATCAAATTTTGGAGATTATATTATATTTCAACTAAGAATACATAATATGAAAATCTAACATATAGGTCCATATTTTGTTATATTACCCATACAAATTGGGCCCCCATTCTATTATATTACAGCTCTAAAAACCACATCGTGCATTGGATCTCGACACAATTTTGCAGATCATGTTATGTTTCAACTAAGAATACCTACTAAAGAGTGATTTTTTTGAGGTTAGGATTTTCATGCATTAGTATTTGACAGATCACGTGCGATTTCAGACATGGTGTCAAAGAGAAAGATGCTCAGTATGCTTTGACATTTCATCATGAATAGACTTACTAACGAGCAACGCTTGCAAATCATTGAATTTTATTATCAAAATGCGTTCTCTGTTAAGAAAGTTCAGAAAGAAAGAAATTGTGTTCAGCGACGAAGCTCATTTTTGGCTCAATGGGTACGTAAATAGGCAGAATTGTCGATTTTGGAGTGAATATCAGCCAGAAGCATTGCAAGAGCTACCAATGCATCCAGAAAAAGTCACAGTTTGGTGCGGTTTATGGGCTGGTGGCATCATTGGACCGTACTTCTTCAAAGATGATGCGAATCGTAACGTAACTGTGAATGGTGAGCGCTACCGTGAGATGATATCCAACTTTTTTTTTGCCCAAAATGGAAGAACTGAACTTGGTTGACATGTGGTTTCAACAAGATGGCGCTACATGCCACACAGCTCGCGATTCTATGGCCATTTTGAGGGAAAACTTCGGAGAACAATTCATCTCAAGAAATGGACCGGTAAGTTGGCCACCAAGATCATGCGATTTGACGCCTTTAGACTATTTTTTGTGGGGCTACGTCAAGTCTAAAGTCTACAGAAATAAGCCAGCAACTATTCCAGCTTTGGATGACAACATTTCCGAAGAAATTCGGGCTATTCCGGCCGAAATGCTCGAAAAAGTTGCCCAAAATTGGACTTTCCGAATGGACCACCTAAGACGCAGCCGCGGTCAACATTTAAATGAAATTATCTTCAAAAAGTAAATGTCATGGACCAATCTAACGTTTCAAATAAAGAACCGATGAGATTTTGCAAATTTTATGCGTTTTTTTTAAAAAAAAGTTATCAAGCTCTTAAAAAATCACCCTGTACTATATGGACCCACATTTTAATGTAGCGCCCTTACAAATGGCTCCTTTTTATTATTATCCCTCTGGGACCCACGCCTTACATCGGAAATTTACAATTTTTTTCAACTATGAATACAAACTCTGAAAATCAAATATGTGTTTTCATACTTTGGTATAAACCAAATGGGCCCTATCCTACTCTATTACACTTCCGGAAACTACATCTTACGTCGGATCTTGATCAAATTTTCAGATCATGATATATTTCATCTAGGAATACCTACCGCGAATGAGAACTCTGTATATATGTTGTTATAGGCCTGTGCCTCAGATTCATCCTATTCCAGATAATCTTATATTTACTTTAATCGGAATATCAGCGGGAACATTGAATCAATTACCTTTAATATGGTAATTTATTCATATTCGTTATTTCCGACATATTATTATATTAACTACATAAAATCGTCCCCATAAAGGACCTGGGTTAGTAATCAATGCGAGGTATATACGCGGTGAGTAGTGTAGGGTATTATATAGTCGGCTCCGCCCGACTTCAGCATTTCTTTACTTTTTTTCTAAACAATTTTTGTAAACAGCATAAGTACTTGTACAACACATTAAATATCTATCTGTTTCCCGAGGTATTTTGCCTGAAAAAATCTACTACCATAACACTGTAAATGGGCGTGGTACTAGGATGCGAAATTTATCTTTTTCTAAACATTTTTGTAATGATTGTATGTACGAAATTTTAATGGTCTATCTGTTTTATTATATTTTGTATTTTGCCTATAAAAAACTACTACCATCCCACTGTAAGTGGGCGTGGCAACTCAAAAATTTTATTGACGACTTTGGTAACCACCATAACTACATGTACGAAATTTCAAAGGTGTTGCTGCCTCCAATTATTTTTTGCCTCTAAAACTGATCAACTGCCCCACAGTGCAATCTAGTGAACGATTTGTGGTCAAAGTCCACAACGGGCTCCTATAAAAATATAATTGATTTGAGGAAAAATTTCGTCAGTTAGAGTAAAAATTTATTTCGTTTTTGTAGATATTTACTTTGTTTTAGGTAAAATTTTGATACGAGTTAGTTTTAGTTAAAGATACATTTTCCTACATTTCAGTTTTATTGTTGATTGTTGTTTCCGGTTTTTTAATCACAATAAATAAGATGTATTGAAATAAAATGCACATTTTTTATATTTTTGCAATATATTATCACTAAAACAACTATTATACAAATCTTATACAAATTTGTTTAGAAGTGACAGGGTTGTCAATATATCTTTAAGGTTAATATAACAAGTATATTTCTAAATGATAGATTTAGTAGTCGCCCATCTGGTCTTCTCGGTCACGGTAATTCATCGCTGTCATCTACCAATGAAATGTGTGTGTTTTTAGACAAGGACAACTTTAAACTGAAATAAAATAATTAGATTACTTAATTTGAGAGTATTGAAAACTGACTTTTTTAGAAAGTTAATTTTAAGCCATTGTGTTTGAATATATTATGGGTCATATCTGCATCAAACAATGTTGTACAATGGATCCCCGATTTGCGTCGTTAATGGAACCGGATAAATGCGACGCAAACCGAAACTACGCAAATCAAATTACTTTTTTTTTTGGTATAAATGTTTAATTTAAAATTTAAAATTAAAAAATTTAAATATTTAGTAAAAATAGATCTAGATCTAGATAGATCTGATAAGAAAGTCAATTTATTTAATTTTATTTATTGACAAGCCATTTCAACAAATATTTTTAATTATTATAAAAAATAAGAAAATATAAATTTACATAAAAACATAACAAAATTCATTCATATTCACATATAAAAAAAAAGAAATTCTAATTTGAGATTATGTTGAGATATCTTCGTCTGATAAATCTAAATCAACAATACTTGTATCCTCTTGATTAAGTGGTCTTGGGACTTTGTTGACAGTTGTCTAAGGTTTGTTGAATTTTTATAGATTTCTTTTGTGCATAGGTTTCTTTACAACAACTTATTGCGTTATCAACCGATGCTGCTATGACTGAGCTACGATTTTCGTCGGGATCATTATCAGCAAATATATCCATTGCCTGTGAAATCAATTGCATAGCTTTGGAAATATTGGCAGACGTCAATTTTTTATCTTCTATTGCAACATCGGTTATGATATGTCTTCCTCTAACGCATGTTGAACATCAATGGCTAATAAACTTTCATTATCAAGCTCCTCTTCGTGAGATAACAACAGTTCATTAATGTCATCTTCCTCCATTCCATCGAAGTCCGCTTCTCTGGCTAAATCAACCAACTTGAACGTCATTAATACCATCTACATCTCTATTAATGAATTCTGGCCATAATTAACGCCAACTTCCTTTCATAAAAGATGCTCTAACTTCTTTCGAAGACAAATTTTTGTTTGCAATAGCCATCATTATGTTGTAATTTTTCCAAAAGTCTTTCATGGATAGTTTATCATTTCTGTCGGTTGATTCAAGAAGTTGACGAAAAGTCCGCCGGATGTAATACATTTTAAAGTTGGATATGACGCCTTGATCCATAGGTTGTACTAGGTATGTTGTGTTAAGCGGCATAAAAACATCTTTTACATGATCGGACAAGTCATCTGAAAATAAATGGATGTCCTGGTGCATTATCGACTAACAAAAGCATTTTAAAGTCAATGTTTTGAGTAGAACAGTAATGTTTGAATTCTGGAACAGCACAATTTTTCAACCAATATTTAAACAACAGTCATCCAAGCCTTTTTATTAGCACGCCAGTGTACAGGTAGATATAATTTTTAACATATTTCATTGCTCTAGGATTTTCAAATTGGTAAATCAGAAAGGGCTTAAATTTAAAATCTCCTTCTGCGTTTCCTCCCGAAAGGAGTGTAAGTCGATCCTTGGCTGCTTTCAGTCCAGGACATGATTTCTCAGTTTTTGACAGATATGTTCTTGATGGTAACCTTTTCCAAAAAAGACCTGTTTCGTCAGCATTCAAAAGCAAAATACCCTCCATTTTCGATTATGGCTTTCAGTTGAAGCTTAAAGCTTTTCTGATGCTAATGTATCTGCACTAGCTGATTCTCTTTTTAATGCCAAATTATGCAACCGTTTCTATCTTCACATTCTTCTGAATTTTCATTTCTTCCGGATGCAGAATTTTCTTTAAGTTCGTTATATATGGAAAGCGCTTTGCTTTTAATCACCTCCTTGCTCAGTAGCATTCTTCGCTTATTTTGATTTTGTATCCATATAGAAAGAAGGGACTCCATTGTAACCATTAATGAATTTCTTATTTTTGTAAATTGGAATGGTGTGGCAATTTCAGCAAATTGCAAATTGTTTTTACTGTTGTTGGTGGTAACCCAAGTGTTCTCCCTATGTCAACAGCTTTTTCTCCCGATTTAAAACGTTTTAATACATCCAATTTTAGTTCAAAACTAAACCAATTAATATAATATTTTTACTCATTTTTCTTTTATTAAGGTATTTTATTGACTCAACCACAGCACTTCTTATTGAGAACCAAATTCTTACTTCCGCAACACAACACGCAACTGTGCTTAGAATAACTGACACAACAGAATAACATGGGAATCCCCTTTTTACACGCAAATTTACAAAATCACATGTGCAATCGTATGTTGCGACGCAAATCGGAATCAAAAAAACGCAAATCGGAATCAAAACGACGCAAAGCAAATTGAGCGCAATTTTAAAAAGCTACGCAAATCGAAACGACGAAAATAGGATCAACGCAAAACGGAGCTCTAGTGTATTCCAAAGCGTCCAAAGTTTCCGTATTGTGCGCATCAACCAATAACATCACGTGACCAGTTGGCTGGTCCGATTGTTTGATACTCTGCATTGCATGTTGTGCAGTCCTGTTGGTAAAATATCTTCAGTCTTCAAAGGCTAAAGTTGCGCGGCATCAAATATACGATAATCTAAACCAGCTCTGCTCCTAAGAGATTTTATATAGCCCACTTTAAGCCTTGGATTTATATTGTTCAGTAATGCGGCAAATTTGAGGAAACAGCAAACTAACTTCTGTATGGGGCTACATAAAAACATGCATCATTCTGTTCTACGTTTATTTTGGGATTTCATATTAGGGCTATGAAAAGGCAATAAAGAAAATCGGAGTGGTATTTGCATGGGAGCTGTTCCACTTTCAATTGAAGTATTCCTATAAGAAATACAACATGATGTAGATTCTAAATCTATATATATAAAAGAGAGTGGCGTTAGTTACTACTAGGGTTTGGGGTCTCCCGAATTTTTTCATTTCCCGAGAAAACGGGAATGAACATTTTCATTCCCGGGAAAAAATAATTTATTTTAGGTATGTTCAATATGGTTTAAAATATTAAAATTTAGTAACAGGTTTGATTTTTTAATCCATTAACGCCCACCGTACACGTCCGTGTACACTAGGTTTTCGTACTTTTTTGATCATTTTCAATATGAATGTAAATCTGGATTATTAAACTATATGGTACAAGTGATCGAGAAGAACAAAACAAAATATTAATAATCTAAAACTAAATATTTTTATACACTCCACGAGAGTATTATGTCTTTGTGCATTTGTTTGTAACACCCAAAAGGAAGAGAGATAGACCCATTGTTAACTATACCGATCGACTTAGAATCACTTTTTGAATCGATTTAGCAATGTCCGTCTGTCTGTCTGTCCGTCCATCTATTATTGTAATCACGATACAGATCGCTATTGTAGACAGAACCAAATGCTATTTAATTTGAAGAAAATCGGTTCAGATTTAGATATAGCCCCCATACGAATTTCACTCCCGATTTGACTCTTTTCACTCTAGATACCGCATATAAGAACAGATTTTCTTCAGAATTGGCAAACCATCTTATATTTCAACTAGAAACACCTGTGGTAAAAGTGGTTAGATCGGTTCAGATTTATATATAGCTCCCATACAAATTTCGCTCCCGATTTGACTTTTCCGCTCTAGAAACCACATATTTTAACAGATCCTCATCAAATTAGGCAAAACATCTTATATTTCCACTAGAAACACCTGTGGTAAAAATGGATCACATCGGTTCAGATTTATATATAACTCCCATACAAATTTCGCTCCCGATTTGACTTTTTAGGAAACTTTTTTACCGAGTTGAATTGTATTCGGTTGGAAAGTGGAGTGTATCATATAGTCGGCCCCGCCCGACTTTAGCCTTTCCTTACTTGTTTATTATTGTAGTTATTATTACGAAAATAGTATAATAATATAAGAAATAAATGAATGAGTGTTAATGTGTTAAAAACGAATGTTTTTGGTAAAATATTTTAGAAATTATTTTTCACAAGTGAACTGACACGAACACTAGATTCAAAATTAAAAAATATTTAAAGAAACAAAGAATTTTATGGCGTCTTCAATTTAGAAAATTCATTCATCTAGACTCTAGAGAGGAAAATGTTTTACAGAAACAGGGGGAAAATATTGGAAATTGTGAATGCAATAGAAACATTAAAATATGTTAATTTTAATTAAATAAATTCATAAAAATAAAAACATTGAAATGGTGCAGTCATTAGTTCTTACAAAGGGTAATTTAAATATATCGTAGGGTATATTTCTATCCATATTAGATTTTAGATCATTTCTTAATGGTTTCACATGTAAAGTAAATTCGTCTTTGAGAAGATTTTCACCTCTTATTTCGTTGATTTTTTCTGGGAAAATAAGTTAAACGAAATAGCAGGATGCCAGCCATAGTATCAAATGGTCATTATTATTGTCAGCAATTTAAATATATGCATTTGAAATATACCAACACTTTCCCATTTATATAGTAAAACTATATTAGTGCTCAAAATAAACAAAAAAATATTTTTTAATATTTCCCGTATTCCCGGGAAATTTAAAATTTTTTTCCCGGGAATTCCCGAAAAAATTCGAACGGGAATTCCCGGACCCCAAACCCTAGTTACTACGTTTATAACTCAAAAACGCCTGGGCCGATTTCGACGATTCGGATTGGTATCCCGCCAAACAATTTCTATTGAGTGATTTTACGACGCCATCTTCATTATAGATGACGTTTAAGTTTGAAGTTCCTGGTGAATCGCCTGGACTGTACTGTCTCAGTGGCAAGGTTAAATTACCACCATTGCATTCTTTGCTTCATTGTGAAAGACCAGAATCGCTTCATTTTCTATGGAACACACAGAAATATAACGGCAGCTTTCAAATGACGAGGATTCAATGAAATGCGGATTCAATCCGACATTCAATGTAATAATGCAACCCATCATTTCCTTTTCATGCACAAAAATCATCCACAGATCCAAGGCCGAATTCACCATCGAATTGGATAATTTCTACCGCTTGAATACGCCTAGCATACATTTTCAAAATCTACTTCATGGGCAATTCGGAAAACCAACTTGAACAGCGCCAAAAAATCAAAACGGCAATGAAAAAAGGAATTCATCGAGATCTGCAGCAGCTACTTTATGAACATCATCCATTAGTTCGGTTATTCAAAACTGCGTTGAATCGCATGTCAAGTGATGACTATAATCTCTTGATCAGAGCGCATGAAGGGACCTCGTGGGACACACGAATGCCAATGCAACGCTTCTACAATAGATAAAGTTGCAGTTGTGATTGTTGGCGAAAATCGGTAATCACGCTGATAATGGCGGTAGAACAATCACACTCAAAGTGAAAGGAAATGATTTCTTGGTCGATAACTCTTGGCTGTTCCATATTCGCCACTTCTTTGCAAAACATTGAAGGCTCATTGTAACCTGGAATATTGCAATTCAGTGAATCCATCAAGTACATCTGCAAATATGTCACGAAAGGCAGTGACATGGCGGCTTTTGGTCTTCAAGCTCCTGACCGCAGTGACGAAATCGCGCGTTAGCAAGTTGGTCGATACGTAGGCTGCAATGAGGCGATTTGGGATATATTCTCATTTTCCAGTCACGAACGCTATTCGACTGTTACACATTTGGCAGTGCATCTGGAGAAGGTCAACGAGTCGTGCTCAAAACCCACCAGCGACAACATGACCGACATCTTTTGAGTCACTTCGAACTGCCCATGGTGTAGTGTTGCCAACACTTCGTGCTACATGTCAGGAGCTAAATTTGCTTGAAAACGATACGCATTAGGACACAACAAACGCTGAAGCAACTGTTTCCGCATCTCCAAGTCAAATACGCACATTATTTGCGATCAGTATTGCCACATGTTTTCCATTGAATCCACGTGAATTGTGGGACAAGTACAAGGATGACATGTCAGAAGACATTTTGCATGGAGTTCGTTTCCATTCAGAGAATCTCCATTCTGATATGAATGAAGAGATGGTTTTGATAAGAGACATGTGTTATCTCGTTTGCGGCAGTTTGTTAGTCAGGTTACGAATGTCATCGCCGGTTCGTCGTACGACGCTTTCGAACGAGAATTGCAGAGTGTACGTGAATACAACACAAACGCATTAAGCCAATTGGTTCGAACGATTGGTTGAGTGAAAGAGAAATTTTATCGGCAAAGGATAAGGATCACTTAACCTGCACAATTCAAAATCAAATCGTTGTTTCGCTGCATTCCTTCACTGTGTGACAAACGAAGGCGAAGCAGTCAGCTATCCAATTGAGTTTTTGAATTCATTGGATGTGCCTGGTTTGCCACCGTACAATTTGATCAGTTGTCATCATGAATAACACTCTCTAAATTATGTACATACTTTTTATCATTTAATAGTTCATATATTATTCACATTTTTATTTTTTACAGATAAATATGAATTACCTGCACCGTTCTCCAATAAATATTATCAAGTACCTGTATTTTAAACATACCCGTAACGGTCGTATGCAAAAAAAAAAACTTAAAAAAGCATAATAAGTAAAAAATAGGAAAATTTTCTAAAAACTGTTTACAAAAACTCCATTAGCGCTATGAGTCTGTTAAAAGCCTTTAGTGGGTAGAACGTCCGCTTTGAATTCCTATGGTTGTGAGTTATAAACACAGGAACTTCGAAAAACGAAAACATACTTTTTTTAATATTATTTCAAGGGGAAGTAAAATGATAGCTCACGAGTTATGGTTTCCCAAACTTTAAAAAATCATTTATTTTCATTTCCCGAAGCTCATTGAATTGAATTATTATTTTTGGCGAAAATATAGATTAACCTTAGTTTATATTCGAATACTTTGTAGTCGGAAACCGATTCATTGTAACACTAACGATAATATGTCAATTGAAAATAACAGAATTGCCATATACAAATAGAAAATTACAGAAAATCGTACAATAGCTAAAAGACTTTTAATGAATTGTTATTAATGGATTATAAAGGGTGATTTTTTAGCTATTATCTTTTTGGCAACACTGGTTTAAACAGCTGACGCACGTTTCGTGTTTTGTTTCACTGTCAAACATCTTCAGTTTGGTCTATAATTTAACCATGAATCACAACAAACGAACAACGCTTGCAAATTATTGAATTTTATTATCAAAATGCGTGCTCTGTTAAGAAAGTTCATCGCGCGCTTCCATTTTATGGTCAGTTTAATCGACCCACTGAAGCGGCTATTTGGGCTATTGTGACTAAATTTCGCACCAAATTTACATTGTTGGACAATAAACCACCAACACGCTTACATAGAGTGCGAACTGCAGATAATATCGCAGCTGTATCGGCCAGTGTTAATGATGACCATCAATTATCGTTTCGTCGCCGTTCGCAGCAATTGGGCCTCTGTTACTCAAAAACGTGGAAATGTCAAAATTGGACTAAGCGGATGGACCATTTGAGGCGCAGTCAAGGTCAACATTTGCATGAAATAATCTTCAACCATTAAATTATTTGGACCGCACTATCGATTCAAATAAAGATTTCAGGCATTTTTCTGAATTTTATGGTTTTTATACCCTACACCACTTCGTGGTCTAGGGTATTATAAGTTAGTTTTCCGCCAAATGTTTGTAACACCAAGAAATAATTGAGCTAGACCCACCTTTAAGTATACGGATCGGCTTAGAATCGCCAGCTGAGTCGATTTAACGATGTCTGTCTGTCCGTCTGTCCGTCCGTCTGCTGTCCATCTAAGCTTGTTCGCACTCTACAGGTCGCAATTGTTGTCCGATTGTCATGAAACTTGGCAGAAGTTATTTTTTCTGGCCAAGGACCATTGGTATTGAATTTGGAGGAAATCGGTTCAGATTTAGATATAGCCCCCATACAAATGTCAGTCCAGATTTGACATTTTCCGCTCTAGAAACCACATATTGTACCCGATTTTCTTTAAATTTGGTACAACATCTTATAATCTGACTAGAAACACCTATGCCGAAATTGGGTAAGATCGGTTCAGATTTAGATATAGCCCCCGTTCAAATGTCGGTCCCGATTTGACATTTTCCGCTCTAGAAACCACATATTGTACCCGATTTTCTTTAAATTTGGTACAACATCTTATAATCTGACTAGAAACACCTATGCCGAAATTGGGTAAGATCGGTTCAGATTTAGATATAGCCCCCGTTCAAATGTCGGTCCCGATTTGACATTTTCCGCTCTAGAAACCACATATTGTACCCGATTTTCTTTAAATTTGGTACAACATCTTATAATCTGACTAGAAACACCTATGCCGAAATTGGGTACGATCGGTTCAGATTTAGATATAGCCCCCATACAAATGTCGCTCCCTATTTCACTTTTTCCGCTTTAGAAACCACATATTGTACCCGATTTTCCTTAAAATTGGCACAACATCTTATAATCCAACTAGAAACACGTATGCAAAAATTGGGTAAGATCGGTTCAGATTTAGATATAGCCCCCATACAAATGTCGCTCCCGATTTGACATTTTCCGTTCTAGAAACGACATATTGTACCCGGTTTTCTTTAACTTTTGCAGAACATCTTATAATCCAACTAGAAACACGTATGCAAAAATTGGGTAAGATCGGTTCAGATTTAGATATAGCCCCCATACAAATGTCGCTCCCGATTTGACATTTTCCGCTCTAGAAACGACATATTGTTCCCGATTTTCTTTAAATTTTGCAGAACTTCTTATAATCGAACTAGAAACACGTATGCGAAAATTGGGTAAGATCGGGTCAAATTTAGATATAGCCCCCATACAAATGTCGCTCATGATTTGATATTTTCCGCTCTAGAAACGACATATTGTACTCGGTTTTCTTTAAATTTTGCAGAACATCTTATAATCCAACTAGAAACACGTATGCAAAAATTGGGTAAGATCGGTTCAAATTTAGATATAGCCCCCATACAAATGTCGCTCCCGATTTGACATTTTCCGCTCTAGAAAAGACCCGATTTTCTTTACATTTTGCAGAACATCTTATAATGCAACTAGAAACACGTATGCAAAAATTGGGTAAGATCGGTTCAGATTTAGATGTAGCCCCCATACAAATGTCGCTCCCGAATTCACTTTTTCCGCTTTAGAAACCACATATTGTACCCGATTTTCTTTAAAATTAGCACAACATTTTATAATCGAACTAGAAACACCTATGCTGAAAGTGGGTATGATCGGTTCAGATTTAGATATAGCCCCCATACAAATGTCGCTCCCGATTTGACATTTTCCGCTCTAGAAACGACATATTGTTCCCGATTTTCTTTAAATTTTGCAGAACTTCTTATAATCGAACTAGAAACACGTATGCGAAAATTGGGTAAGATCGGGTCAAATTTAGATATAGCCCCCATACAAATGTCGCTCATGATTTGACATTTTCCGCTCTAGAAACGACATATTGTACTCGGTTTTCTTTAAATTTTGCAGAACATCTTATAATCCAACTAGAAACACGTATGCAAAAATTGGGTAAGATCGGTTCAAATTTAGATATAGCCCCCATACAAATGTCGCTCCCGATTTGACATTTTCCGCTCTAGAAAAGACCCGATTTTCTTTACATTTTGCAGAACATCTTATAATGCAACTAGAAACACGTATGCAAAAATTGGGTAAGATCGGTTCAGATTTAGATGTAGCCCCCATACAAATGTCGCTCCCGAATTCACTTTTTCCGCTTTAGAAACCACATATTGTACCCGATTTTCTTTAAAATTAGCACAACATTTTATAATCGAACTAGAAACACCTATGCTGAAAGTGGGTATGATCGGTTCAGATTTAGATATAGCCCCCATACAAATGTCGCTCCCGATTTGATTTTTTCCGCTCTAAAATCCAGATATTGTACCCGTTTTTCTTTAAAATTGGCACAACATCTTATAATCCAACTAAAAAACCAATGGTGAAAGTGGGTAAGATCGGTTCAGATTTAGATATAGCCCTCATACAAATGTTGCTCCCGAATGTTTAACCGATTTTGGCCAAATTTTACATATTATATTTCACCAATAAACAGACATGGTGAAAGCGCGTCACATCGTTCCTGGTTTCAATATACCCCCATACAAATGTCCCTTCCGATTTAACATTTTTTGTCAAACACATACATTTACAGGATGCAAAAATCCTTCCCGATTTCAATTTTTACCAAATTGAATTGCAATGAGAATTGTTTGGGTGATGCCCATATGTCCATACTTTGGTATACTACTGTATAATTTGTATTTGTCTGTCGGACAATTGGATCAATTACCATATTATTTATCATATTCATTAAATTTGACTAAAGATGAATTTATAGCATATACATTATATATAATTGTATATAATTTATATAATTTGTATGAACTACATAAAATTGTTCCCATGAAATACCTGGGTTTAGTAATCAAAGTGAGTTACATACGCAGGGAGTGGTGTAGGGTATTATATAGTCGGCCCCGCCCGACTTTAGCCTTTCCTTACTTGTTTTTTTTGAAAAACTTTCCTATAGCTTTTAAAAAATCACCCTTTAGTACAAAAAGTGTCTTAAAAGCAAAATAATGTTTTATTTTTGCATACAACCGTAAATTTCTGAATCAATACTTTTCTAGGCAGAATGAAATTGGCGAGTCAGCTACATATATAAAGATAACTAAAATTTGAAGGCAAAACAACGTTTGCCGGGTCAGCTAGTAGATAATAAAGTAAATTGAATAGTCCATTTGTATGGGAACATTGACCCATATACTCACTTTTACAGTATGTATTTCTAGTTAAATATATAATAAAGGGTGGTTAAATTGTAAGGTTCATTGTTGAATGTGAACCACACCTAAACGTCAAGTTTTTTCTGCATTTGATTTGACATTTCTCAATTTCAGACTAACTCAATTTGAACCATGGAAAGATACACAATCGAGTAACGCGTTAAAGTTATTCAGGCTTAATATGAAAATGGGCGTTCAAATCAAAATGCATATCGTGCACTTCGTGATTTTTTCGGTCAATTTCACCTCAGTGGATTCGTCAATAAGCAGAGTTGCCGCATATGGGCGAATGATAATCCAAGAGTGATTGTCGAAAAACTAATGCACCCACAAAGAGTGACTGTTTGGTGCGCTTTATGTACTGGCGGCATCATAGGGCCAAACGTGGTGGCGATGTCAATTGGCCGCCAAGATCATGTGATTTGACACCGTTGGACTTATTTATTTTGGGTTATTTGAAATAAAAGGTTTACGTCGATAAGCCAGCAACAACTAAAGCGTCATCGAAAATTTGGACTATCGGGTGGAGGTGTGCCGCCGAGGTCGCGGTGGCCATTTGGCTGCTATTTTGATCCATACATAATTGAACCATACCAATATTATCATAATAAAATAAATGACAATAATTTCCTAAATAAATTGTGTTTTATTCAAAATCAACAACGGCCCTTAAAATATAAGCACCCTTTATATGTAAACATTTATTAAGATGTCGATTCTAAAGCGTTAATTTTGAAAACAGTGGACCCCATTGTGGGGCCTATGGACTCAGAACAATTGTAATGCTTCAATTTTATAATATTACTTGTGCCTACTATATATAAATATAATACTTCAAATGTAATAGTGTGCTTAAATTATTAGGCGTTATATCAGTCGTCATTAGAGAGAAATATTTTCCCTCAAGGCCACAGTTTTTTGATTCCAAATGTCTGTACTATTTTGGAAAAGTACTAATTTTGCAGATCCATTATGTTTCGCGTCCACAGTGGAATGCGCACACCTAATTTCATGATTCTAGCTACGGCCGTTTGTTTGTTACCAGTTTTATTCTTTTTTTTTCATTTCGACCTTAAAGTACGAATTTAGAAGAGCTTTTATTTTGTTTGCCTACGCAGTCAGACGAGTGTAAACTCCGAATTTAATGATTCTAGATACAGCCGTTTGCTTGGTACCAATATCGTCCCGAATATCGAAAGATATCTTTATTTTCCGCGTCTACGCAGTAAGAGCACCGAATTTCACTATTCTAGCTGTGACAGCACAGTGGGGGGATTTGAACAACGGGAAATAATTTTAGAACTATTAAACGGCTAGGCCGATTTTGATGAATTTTCATACAGGGATAGTCGAAGTGTTGATGGGTAACCAGTGAGGGTTCAAACTGGGGTGTATCGGAAAAAGAAATTATTTATCGTCTTGCCAAAATTGTGTTTGTACACTACTTGTCTGTATTCGTCTTCAAATAAAAGTACAAAAAATACAAACATAATCAACACATAATCTCTCCTAGCTTGGGCGATAAACTCATCAGAATCATTTTAAGTATTTTAACAGATATGTTTATACCCTCCAGCTCCAGGATGTGGTATAAACGTAGTATAGTTTGTCATTCCGTTTGTAACACCTTGAAATATCGACCTGAGACCCTATAAAGTATATATATTTTTGGTCGTCAAAAAAAATTCTAAGACGATCTAGGTATGTCCGTCCGTCTATTGAAAGCACAGTAGGAGCTAGGACGTCCAAATTTTCCATAAATGTGTCTTATAGTCGTAATCGGTTGGGATTGAAACTGAGCGAAATCGATCCAAAGGAAAACAATTTTCCCTCCCAATGACTAAAAATACCCATAATAACCCCCTAATATTTTAGAGTATTTAAGCATTTTATTTCAATATGTCTGCTTGTACTTACTTGATATTGAGTATGCGCATTCCCCTATAACAAAAACGAGCGCAATAAAGTGATTTTTTTCGTAGGGGTGAAATGGGGCAAAAAGGGATAAAAATGGTACATTTTTCAAACGACAACAGCTAGAAACACGAAATTCGGTGATACATCATATAAAAGTATTTTTTCCAAATACGTACTTTTAAGGGGTAAAATGGGTACAGAGGGATAAAAATGGTACAAACCAAACGACTGAATTTCGGTGTATACATTCCTCTGATTGCGTAGACATGTAAAATAAACGGATTTTCCGAAAATCGTACTTTTTGGGGTTAAAATGGAAAAGGGGATAAATATAGTACCCACCAAATGGCTGGAGTAGCATAGACACGCAAAGTATAAAGGATTTTTTAAATTCGTACTTTTTACTTTTACGGCAAAAATTGGTTGAATCATGAATTTAGGTAATCTTGCACTGTGTACGTGAGATAATGGATTTTCAAAATATGTACTTTTGGAATCAAAATAGAATGGAAATACAACAAACTGGGTGCTAAAGTCTACCAATATTTATGGTATTTACGAATTTTTGAAAATATAAGAATATTTAGTTTTTGAATCGATAAATATAGTGTAAACGTATTGGCAACCTTGCCTTATAAGCGTGGTTTGAAATAACAAAAATATAATATATTTATTTATAAAATTATGTTTTCAATATTAGTATTTGTTTTATTTTGGCTATATTAAAAAAATTTATAGTTTACTGTAATATTACTGCACTTCTACGAAAATCGACAGCCTCTGTGGAATGCAATCCATGTTGGAGGATATATAAACTTCGGCCCGGCCGAACTTAACGCCGTTTTTACTTGTTCTCTTTCATTTGATACCCATATCGTCATTGTAAGACTTGCGAAAGTACGAAAATATGTAAATTATTAAAACATCTACATCCTTTGGAAAGTAAAAGTCCTTTAAAAGGAAAATCACGAAATAAAAAAAATGAGTATGTAGTTTTGCTACTGGTGACCTACAGTTTCAGTTCTATATAGTCTAGTTCTTAGAAGTTGTCATTTGTCGCTTGATTATAATTTATTTTAAACAATTTGTTTTTGATTTATTTTAATATCACTATTTAAAATCGTGTGATTCTACGCAATTACTGAAATAATACATAAGTGTGTTGTACCCCGGTAAAGGAAATTCCGCGTTCAACATAAATTCTAAGAAGCTGATGTATTCAGATCAATTGGTACATGGTATATGGGAAAACTATGTAAATTAAACAATTCGAACACATATAAAATATTAAATACTAGCTGAAACCCGCCCGCTTCGCCAGGCAAAATAAAAATGGTAAAATTAAAATCAGGTTTCATATTGATCTTATCATATTGATATTATCGTGGTTTGTAATATATAGGTTCCAATTTTCAGCCTTCTAGTTAAAAAACACTTTTTCCACATTTTTCCCGTGGTCAGTAATATATATTGATCTTATCATATTGATATTATCGTGGTTTTCTAATTTTCAGCCTTCTAACTAAAAAACACTTTTTTCCCGTGGTCAGTAATATATACGTTCCAATTTTCAGCCTTCCAGCTTAAAAATACTTCTAGCCAATTCCAATTTTCAGCCTACTACCTCTCAAAAACACTTTTGCCACGCCCACTCCGCCCACAAAGCGAAAATCCAAATTTCGCATCATATTTATCATTCTCGTGGTCAGTAATATATATGTACCAATTTTCAGCCTTCTAGCTCTCCAAAACACTTTTGCCACGCCCACGAAACGAAAATCCAAATTTCGGCATCATATTTATCTTTCTCGTGGTCAATAATATATATGTACCAATTTTCAGCCTACTACCTCTCAAAAACACGTTTGTCGCCCACTCCGCCCACAAAGCGAAAATCCAAATTTCGGCATCATATTTATCATTCTCGTGGTCAGTAATATATATGTACCAATTTTCAGCCTTCTAGCTCTCCAAAACACTTTTGCCACGCCCCAAAGTCCACGAAACGTAAATCCAAATTTCGGCATCAAGTTGATCTTTCTCGTGGCCAGTAATATATACATTCCAATTTTCAGCCTTCTAGCTCTCAAAAACACTTTTGCCACGCCCACTCCGCCCACAAAATGAAAACCCAAATTTCGGCATCATATTTATCATTCTCGTGGTCAGTAATATATACGTTCCAATTTTCAGCCTTCTAGCTCTCAAAAACACTATTGCCACGCCCCCTCCGCCCACAGAGCAAATTTTTAAAAATTCTATAGCCTATAGTTCCTTCCAGATCTACATCTATCTGCACTGAAAATTTCAACAACATCGGAAAAAAACCTGTCGTAACACGCTGTGTGGTAAAAATAAGACATTTTGAAATTTTGATTTTTTGACGTTTTTTTGACTTTTTAAAAAAAAAACCCGTACTGAGAAAATACCTTTCTAACAAAGTATAAATCATCAAAATCGGTTTGGCCAATCTCGAGTAAATGAAAAAAGAAAATTGAAAAAAAAGAGATCTAAACATAAACTATAATACAAAATTGAAACATTTAAAATATTCATAAAAATATGCCCACAATTCCCAAAAACAAAACAATAATCTCCAAAAATGGGATTTTTCACAAATTATGCTGGATAGGGGATGGGAGGGGAGGGGAGGGGGCTCTGCACACATGTTTATAACATTTTCAGTTACAAATCTGCTTATTTACAATAAAGAGAAAGTTCGTACGTGTTTTTTCTTCTACTTAACCTTGAAATCGATATTTTTTCAAAAATGTCAAAGTTCAGTGCATACTATGACCGCCACTGTAGCCGTCTGAACTCGAACAATCGTGTTCTACGTTATCTTAGCTTTCGGAAAAATATAAAAATGTTGTATATTACTGTGCATCTTAGTCCGTTATCGCTGAAAAAGTGATGATACATTTTCCCCAAAAAGCTGCAAATTTTCAAAAATTTTGAATTTAAACATCTGTCATTTTTTACGTAGAGGAGAATATTTAACAATTTTTATCCAGTTCATCTATTAGTCTATTAGCTTTATATTATATCTTTTGGGCTAAATCGGCCATCATTTAGCATTTTATAGTGTAAAAACAAGAACAAAACGGGGCAAAATTAACAAAAAATTGATTCTGATGCGCTTATTGTCCAAGCTATGAGAGATAATCTACACATGATTGCATGTTTTTTTATTTTTTTTTAAAGACGAAAACACTCATATAAACGCAATCTGTGTACAACTACAATTTTGGCAACACGATAAATATTTTTCTTTCCGAGTCATCCCATTTTGAACCCTCACTGGTTAGAATTCATTAGAACTAGAGGGCCCTATCGCAGAACTTAAGGTCCACTAAACTTCGACTATGTATGTATGAAATGTCACCAAAATAGGTCAAGCCATTTAATAGTTTTATAATTATTTTCCTTTTTTTTAAATCCCCCCTTGGTTGGTACTATTTTTATCACCTTTCGCGTCATTTTCCTCCTAAAAGTACAAATTTAGAAAAAATATTTTATGTTTCGCGTCAGATGAATATGTACACCGAATTTCATGATTTCAACTTTAGCATTTTGGGTGGTAACATGTTCATTCCTCTTTTCCATTGTATCCCTTAAAAGTAAAAAAATTTGAAAATCACTCTATATTACGTATCTACGCAATTGGAGGGATGTATATTCCAAATTTCATGTTTGTAGCTGTTATCGTATCATTGGTATCATTGGTACCATTTTTATCCCTTATCCCTTAGTAAAAAAATAGCGGGTGAAATGTGACAAAAAGGGATAAAATGGTACCAATGATACGACAAAAGCTAGAAACAAGAAATTCGGTGTGTACATCCCTATAATTACGTAGACACGTAAAATAGAGGGAATTTTCCGAAATTCGTACTTTTAAGGGATAAAATTGGAAAAGAGGGATACAAATGGTACCAACCCAACTGCTGAAGTTGAAATCATGAAATTCAGTGTATGCATTCATCTGACTATATATAGGATCGAAACATAAAGGAACTTTTCGAAATTTGTACTTTTAGGCAGAAAATGTGTCAAAAGGGGATAAAAAAGGTACCAACCAAACGGCTGCAGTTAGAACAGTGGAATTCTATGTGTACATTTCTCTGACTGTGTAGATGCGAAAAATAAAGATATATTTCGATATTCGTACCTTTAGGATCAAAACGGGAGAAAAGTGGTACCAAGCAAACGGCTGTAGTTAGAATCATGAAATTAGATGTGTACATTTTCAGTACTTTTGTACTTTGTACTTTTCAGTCACTTTGTCTGTAACTGAATCAAGAAATTGTAAATGGGGAGAAATGTTTCTCCCTAATGACGCCTGACAATATACCTAATATTAAGCGCACATTTTTAAAGATTGCTGCCTTATGTTCACTTTTTGATTGTATTATAAAGGGTGATTTTTTAAAAGCTATAGGAAAGTTTTTCAAAAAAAAAACACATAAAATTCAGAAACTGCATGAAATCTTTATTTGACTCGATAGTACGGTCCATATAATTTAATGTTTGAAGATTATTTCATGCAAATGTTGACCTTGACTGCGCCTCAAATGGTCCTTAGTCCAATTTTGGCATTTCCACGTTTTTGTGTAACAGAGGCCCAATTGCTGCGAACGGCGACGAATCGATAATTGATGGTCATCATTAACACTGGCCGATGCAGCTACGATATTTTCTTCAGTTCGCACTCTACGTAAGCGTGTTGGTGGTAATGTAAAGTTGTTGCGAAATTTAGTTACAATAGCCCGAATAGCCGCTTCAGTGGGTCGATTAAACTGACCATAAAATGGAAGCGCGCGATGAACTTTCTTAACAGAGCACGCATTTTTATAAAAAAATTAAATAATTTGCAAGCGTTGTTCGTTTGTAAGACGATTCATGGTCAAATTATAGACCAAATTGAAGATGTTTGACAGTGAAACAAAATACGAAACGTGCGTCAGCTGTTTAAACCAGTGTTGCCAAAAAGATAATAAAAAATTCACCCTTTATATGTTAATGGATTATAAGTATGATTTATAGTTTGAAATGGTAAACAAATATAGTGATGTGCATAAAAATATCACAATTTTCCTAATATGGTTCCGCACTTCTAAAGAGTGATTTTTTTGAGGTTAGGATTTTCATGCATTAGTATTTGACAGATCACGTGGGATTTCAGACATGGTGTCAAAGAGAAAGATGCTCAGTATGCTTTGACATTTCATCATGAATAGACTTACTAACGAGCAACGCTTGCAAATCATTGAATTTTATTATCAAAATGCGTGCTCTGTTAAGAAAGTTCATCGCACGCTTCCATTTTATGGTCAGTTTAATCGACCCACTGAAGCGGCTATTCGGGCTATTGTGACTAAATTTCGCACCAAATTTACATTGTTGGACATTAAACCACCAAGACGCTTACGTAGAGTACGAACTGAAGAAAATATCGCAGCTGTATCGGCCAATGTTAATGATGACCATCAATTATCGATTCGTCGCCGTTCGCAGCAATTGGGCCTCTGTTACTCAAAAACGTGGAAATGCCAAAATTGGACTAAGCGGATGGACCACTTGAGGCGCAGCCGCGGTCAACATTTAAATGAAATTATCTTCAAAAAGTAAATGTCATGGACCAATCTAACGTTTCAAATAAAGAACCGATGAGATTTTGCAAATTTTATGCGTTTTTTTTTAAAAAAAAGTTATCAAGCTCTTAAAAAATCACCCTTTATGTAACGCCGACAGCACTAATCTGCCGGTAATACTGTGGAAGGCACTCCGTCGTGGAGGGTATATAAGATTCGGTCCGGTCGAACTTAACGCCTTTTTACTTGTTTTAATTTAACCTGGGAATATTGAAAATTTGTGTGAGAGATCCAGAAGTATCGTTTCAATTTCGCCTATATCCGAACTTAATCTAATGATGTTTTGTTCTCTGGAAAAAATGTCGAATTTTTATTGAATTCAAAAATAATATAAAATATAAATATAATATAATATAACATTTTTTTGTGAAAAACTTTTATTAGGTTGGTCGTATCACAAGTACACTTTATTGAAAAAGAGCTGATACTTTTATACTGTGGCCCTCAGATCAGATAGAGTGTTGAAAAATGAAACATATTTAGAAAAGAATTTAAAAACCTTTCTTGAAATGAGAACAAAAATGTAGTTTCAGGCCAACGTTTTTTTTTGTCAGAAACAATGTCGTCTCATATGGAATTTTAATTGTTATTATTTTATATACAGTGAAATCTCCCATGACCTTCTTTATGCAGGCAGCTCCTTTGGAAGGAGACTGTTACTAAGTATTTCAATGTTCAATAAAATAAACCATTGCTCTCCTTGAGCGGTCATATTTCTATGGTGCCTTCTGTGTTCGCTCAACAGAGATTTCTCTGTCTTAATTGGTTTGTATGATTAATTTCAAAATGTTCTTAATCAATTTTGGCCAAACGTTGTCGTTGTTCTATTACGCATTTTTCGTCATTTTTGTTAGTATTTTTAAAACGGGTTCGATACACCGAAAAATGGTCTTTAGTAAAATTGAGTCTTCGATTAAAGCCTAGTACTGTGTTGTTATGTCGTCTTTTTGTCCTTTTCTTGGTTTTGCTGACACTGACAACATGAGAGTTGAACTAGCTTCTACATTTCTTGATTTTTTTAATGGCTATCGAATGAGATGACAATGGTTCGAGAATACGGTTGGCATGGTTGTCGTCACTGGTTATCCGCAACGGGATATGTTATCGATAACTTATCCACATAAACTTTTCTACGATATCATGCCTCATAATCAAAAAGAATCGATGTCACAAAGACTATCGAAGCATAGGGGTCTTATCCAAAATATGACTTTTACATAAAATACCATGCAATTCTGTAATAATATATTACCTTTTCCCAATAGATGGCAACTGGCGTATATTACCACCTAGACATAGAACTATTAAGACTGAGGATGTGGGAAAATTAAAACTTATAAAATAAAAGTATTATTGGAATATTCAGCCATGAAAGATGATGAATTTTATGTCATCAAACTTTAATTTCTTAATGTCGTGCTCAGTTTTTATACGTAAGTATTTTGTATGTATGGATGTGTCCATCGTTAATGTGTTGACCAATAAAAGTGTGGCAGCTTGAATAGTGAAATTCGGCGTGTATGTACATTAGAGTGGCTTCAAAATTAAAGTTGTGGATGTTCCCGACTGAAATGAAACTTTGGTTTGTTTTATGTGTTCTCCCGAAGTATTTCGCTTTTATCATTGTCCGTTCATGAGCTGGACGCGTTCAAAATAACCTTTATAAATCAGTTTTTCTTGATTAAAATTCACGTTGAGAATGGTATTTCGAAAAAAAAAAACTGCTAGAAATTAAAATCTGTTCCGAGCCCTATCAAAAAATATCATTGCATTTTAACGGAGAATTGATGGTAAAATTTTAACATTTTTGTGAAATTTTTGTTGCATTTTTTATGAAAACCGCAATAACTTCCATATTTTTAGTTCGATTTGTGTTTTTGTTGGATCGCCCAAGAGGTATTGATCACCAATTGCAATTTCTAGAACTTCCTAACCCATTAAGGGCCGACAATTTTTTCTTACTGTTGATTCTCAGTGGGTTAAATGTGATGTAGAAACTGAAATATGGGGATATTTGCATCGTAAACGCATTCTAGTCTTACAAAAAGCTAATTTTTGAAAAAAAGCATCTGCAACTGGGAGGAAAACTTCACATAAGATGTTACAATAAAACCGTGTGACATAGTTTCCCACCCAAGAACGAGATTATATAGAAGTGAACTATAGGCCACTAATACGAAAAGTCTTACTCAGATTTTTATTTTGTCTTTTTTACAGGACTTTTAATTTCTGAAGGATGTAAATGTTTCAATAATTTAGTTTCGTACTTTTGCGAGTCATACAATGGCTATATGGGTATCAAATGAAAGAGAAGAGCATCTGCTAAATATACTTTACTTTTCAAGTGTCTATCTATGCTAGTTTAACATTAACATCAATTTCAATGTTTCCCTCTTAAAATGTTTCTGTAGATTATTCATGTTTTAATTTTTATAGGGGAAAATTTTAAATGGTTAAATTTCTTTCCAAAAATTGGCTTTATATAAGACTAGAATGAGTTACGATGCAAATAACCCCATATTTCAGTTTTTATTCCACATTTAACCCAAAAAAAAATTGCGGCCCTTAATGGGTTAGAAAATTCTAAAAATTTCAATTGGTTATCAATACTTCTCCAACGAGCCCCTAAAAACATAAATCGAACTAAAAATGTGGAAGTTATTGCGATTTTTATAAAAAAATCATCAAAAATTGCACTAAAATAGTATAAATCTGTCCTTTATCTCTTGTCCTTTATCATCTTGCAAGTTTTTAATATGGTTTGATAAGGCTCATGTCGGATTTTAAATTCTATTGGTTTTTTTTCTCAATATTATTCTCATCTTGAATTTTATTCAGGAAAACCCTGATTTATAGAGGTTATTTTGAACGCGTCCAGCTCACGAACGGACAATGATAAAAGCGAAATATTTTGGGAGTACACATAAAACAAGCCAATCTTTTATTTTATCCGGGAACATCAACAACATTTTTGCCTTCCTCACACAAGAAGCCACTCTAATGTACATACATTCCTCTGACTACGTGGAAGCGCAACATAAAAGTCTTTTTCTACATTTTTAATTTTAAGGTCTAAGTAATGGATGAAACTGGTGCAAACCAAAATGTTGCAGCTAGAATCGCGAAAGTCGGTATCTAGTAGAGTATCCAACCGATTAAATTTATTCGATTAATGGAATATTTTTTCCAAATATTTGGCCGAATACTGAAAAAAATCATGATTTTCAATAAGGAACACATCGAAATTGTCTCAAATATCCTTAATCGATATTAAATAGAAATACTGAAATAGAAATCTGGTTTGTTTTAAATACGCACAGATCAACTCCAGTTTTCGTCGTCCAAGTCCTAAAATATGATTTTTTTAAATAAGAACTTTTTATAAATTCAATTATTGTTTCAATTACATTTCGTCAGTCGTCAATTTTCTCATGCTTGGTATTTATGCCCTAGGTCTTTTGCGAATTTGTTCACCAGTCGCCATCTTTTGGACGAACGCAGTGCATGGCTTTAGGTATCGTTAGGCGGATTGTCTTTCTTGTTAGAAGTGAATGTGGTTTGTGTCCATGCTATTTTAGCGACATCTATAATTGGAACTTCTACGACACTGGGTGCTGCAAATATACACTATAACTGGGTGATATACATTTACGATATACGAGTTCCCTATTTAACGAACGGGCAAACATTTTACGGTACAATACGAACAAAAATATATTTAAAATCCGATTTATCTTAAAAATAAAAAATGCGTTTTAAGTAATAACAAGTAAGGAAAGGCTAAAGTCGGGCGGGGCCGACTATATAATACCCTACACCACTACCTGCGTATATACCTCGATTTGATTACTAAACCCAGATATTTCATGAGAGCAATTTTATATATTCATCTATAAATTCATCTTTAGTCAAATTTAATGAATATGGTAAATAATAAAGTAATTGATCCAATTTTCCAGCAGATATTCCGAGTGAAGTAAATATAACATGATCTGGAAAAATTGATCACGATCCAATCACAGATTATACATCGGTAATAGGATGAATCGGACGGACATTTGAAGGGGGCCTATAACAACACTTGAGGCCTGTGCCAAAACATGAGCCTATATGATTCTCATTCACGGTATGTATTCCTAGTTCAAACATATCATCATCTGCAAAATATGATGAAGATCCGACGTAAGATGTAGTTTCTAGAGCTGTAATATATCAGAATGGGGCCCCATCTGGGTTATACCACAGTATGGACATCTCCCAAACAAGTAAAGAAAGGCTAAAGACGGATGGACTTTCTATCTTATTACAATTCAATTCGGTAAAAAAGTGAAATCGGAAATGAAACTTTTGTATCCTGTAGAGGTATGTGTTTGACAAAAAATGTTAAATCGGAAAGGACGTTTGTATGGGGGTATATGGAAACCTGGAACGATGTGACCCGCTTTCACCATGTATGTTTATTGGTGAAATATAATATGTATAGTTTGGCCAAAATCGGTTAAACATTCGGGAACAACATTTGTGTGGGCGGGGGGCTACATCTAAATCTGAACCGATCTTACCCACTTTCAGCATAGGAGTTTCTAGTTCGATTATAAAATGTTGTGCCAATTTTAAATAAAATCGGGTACAATATGTGGATTTTAGAGCGGAAAAAGACAAATCGGGTGCGACATTTGTATGGGGATTATATCTAAATCTGAACCGATCTAACCCGCATTCGTAACAGGTATTTCTAGGTTGATTTTAAGGTGTTAAGTCAAATTTGAAGAAAATCGGGTACTATATGTGCTTTATAGGGCGGTAAAAATCAAATCGGGAGCGACATTTGTATTGGGGCTATATCTAAATATGAACCGAATTCCTCCCAATTTAATACCGATCGTCCTTGGCCAGAAAAAATAACCTCTGCCAAATTACATGACAATCGGACAACAATTGCGACCTGTAGAGTGCGAACAAGCTTAGATGGACACGTCTACTGTCCATCTAACAGACGGACGGAGAGACAGACATCGTTAAATCGATTCAGCTGGTGATTCTAAGCCGATCCGTATACTTAAAGGTGGGTCTAGCTCGATTATTTCTTGGTGTTGCAAATATTTGGCGCGAAATTAACTTATAATACCCTAGTCCACGAAGTGGTGTAGGGTATAAAAATATTTTAAAATTACCCTACGGAATATTCTAGAATTGGTGGTACTTTTCTTAAATATACATTCGAAATGTGAAGTGAATTGACAATTTATTCACACTTTCGGACCAGTGTTGTGATTTATCCATATCGTCCTATCCCAGGATAGAATAGTGAAACTCAAACAAGCTTCACTCTGAAATATGTCTTAAGTTGCATGTTGTAGTACCATACTTAATATAAATTCAAATATTTCATTTTTGAAGAAGTTGGTCAAGGAGGCCAATAAAAACAATGAAATTTAATCTCAAGTCTTTTGTTTAAAAGACATAATCTTTGTACACCATATTTTGATATTTGGAGTCTAGAGTTAAAAATTCCAAGAAAAAATAAAATGGAAAAGGGCTCGCTCCAGTGTTACCGCTGGCAAATTTCAAAAAGTAAATCACAAAAAGGGGATTTAGTTTTTTCGTTTGTATTTTTTTTGGTCTGTAATCAATATTTGATTTGAACTGGGATATTGTCCTGGCTCAAGACCATTTTGCATCTATATTTAATAGAATGCAAATTTATTTACAAATGGCATGGTGACATTTATTACTTGGCTGCAGACTACCACTATCATGATTTCCACCCTGTCTAAAGGTTTCATTCAGGTGGCTTCGCAGCGACTTTTCAACATCAAACCCGGCCTCTATAAGGAGATGATTTTCACAAACGAACGAGAATCACAAACAAAAACAATTCATTTGAGTACAAAGGTAAAAAGCAACTCATTTGAGTACATAGTATATAAAAAAATTAAATTAAATCACATATTAATTTTTTTGTTACTTTTTGGTAACTTCTTTCCTATATTTTCTAATGAGATCTGTACTAGGAATCCAATTTTCCAAATCCATGTCTACCAAATTAAGAGTTGAAAGCATTAAATGACAAGTTACCACTTTCAACCAGTTCGTTAATTTATTTTTCATTAATGTGAGCTTCGAAAATACACGTTCCGCGCAAGCACTGCTATGAGGCAAAGTAAAAAATATATGTTGCAAATTGGTACAAATTTTGGTATAATTGTTTATTCAAATTATTTTTTAAATTTCCTATTTTGTGCCAAAAAACTTCAACATTTGTGGATTTGAAAAGCTGTTGATATAATCTATCGTCCGATTTACTTTCCAGTATTTTTAATTCTGTATCTAGTATCTGTTTGGTTTATTATGTAACTAAATTCAGTAACTATGTCAATATAATTTACATCTTCATTAGATTTTATATAAAATGGATCTAAAAACCTTAAGGTATTCAGTTTTTTAGATCAGATCAATTTTTTTCAGATCAATTCTGAAAAATATTTGATCACATACTGTTTGGTAAAACAGCAATATATTTGTTTTAAAAATCGTAATATCATTTGCTGATATATTTTCGGAACAAATTATCATTTCGGCTTCATGACCTATATAAATCTTAGTTACTTCCTTGATATATGAAATTTTTTTATAATCAATATCCCATAATTCTTTTTAAAAAAAAATTCTAAAAATTTCTTTGTATTTGAATGCGTATCTATATGGGATTTTTTGGTTTATTAACAGTTGCTTGCAAACAATACAAACGGATCGTTTTGTTTCCTCATCTTGTTTGATCCATTTGTAATTTACTTCCCACTCTTTGCAATAGGTTCGGGAAACTTTTTGCCTTTTTGGACGGATTTCTTGGCTTGCTGTTGAAAATTTCTTCGGGTTCTAAATCAAGATCTGTCGATGCCGAACTGCTCGTTTGCAAAAGCAAGTCAAGATCTTTTTCAACTGCCGATTCAAGTTGTTTTTCGGACGATTCATGTCCAGGGACATTTCTTGTTCTCACTATAAACCTATATGTTATAAGAGCCATTAATTTACCAAATATCCAAAAGAAAAAGTACTTACTTCTCCATATATTAAGGAAACAGCTTGTCTGAGAGCAAATATATATTTTTCCTTATTTACGAATCTCTTCGCAATGTAAATTTCTTAAGAAGAAGAAAAGACAACAACACCACGCCCATATACACAAACATCTGAGATGTCGATTTGACAGATGCGAACATCACTTAGAGCACATAATTCATAATCGCGTCGCATGACGTGTTTTCATACCTTTTTGTGGTACGTAACCAAAGAGTTGACAACATAACGTAAGAAGTAGATTTTTTTGAAAAAGTGGCACAAATGTACAATAAAGTGGCACAAAAACTGATTTGAACTGGGATATTGTCCTGGCTCAAGACCATTTTGCATCTATATTTAATAGAATGCACATTTATTTACAAATGGCATGGTGACATTTATTACTTGGCTGCAGACTACCACTATCATGATTTCCACCCCCTTTTCCAAACTTAAAAAGTATCACATTTAGTATCACAAAAAAGTGGCATACAAGTATCAGAGAAGAAAAAAAGTGTCAAAAATGTCACTTTAGTAGCACAACGGTAACACTGGCTCGCTCCCAATAAAATTAACTCAAACAAATTACAAGTATTTTATTCCAAAGGAAATGTTTTCACCGCACTCTATCATTTGGCAATTGTAGTCAACAAAGAATTGTATGTTATTTTCTCTAATCTGAATAACCATAAACATGATCCGTCTAACTGTTTCAAATTCAGAGATACAAGCCGACCGATTTTGAACCGACTAGCCGCCGCCGCCGCATGTTTCTGCACGTGCCGCGCCGCCGACGATTTCATCGGCTCACATCGATCAATCAATCACGCCGCCGAAATTTTTTTAGATCTGTCGGAGTTCTAACTCCGTCTAATCTTACTACCAAAATAGACAACCACCAACCTGTATATATTTATGAAAACATGTTATTGCCGTTATTTTTCATTTTCTTATTTCTTTTTTGGTCTCGAAAGAGTGAGTAGCACGCGTCCGTTCTTATCGCAAATGCTTCATTATGGAATACATTTAGTTTAACGTTTTCATCTAAATGTTTAAGCCAAATTATATTGACGAAATTGGATTGTACTTAAAAATATTGTGTTTCAAGAATATATCATCCCTTTTGTATTTGGATGAATATCAGTAATGTTGCAGTAAGTTTACAAAAGAAAATATAAGTATCGACTTAGACATTCATACTACTGTGCAATATATAGATCTTTCATTGAAGTTGGTATCCCACTATATGATGACGTCTAAACTTAAAGAAAAAAATCTGTTATTAACAGCAGCGAGCGTCTGCTGCCTATCAGCAGGCAATTTTCTGCTATTACATCAGTTTTTCTGTCATAACAGCAGTTTTTCTGTAATCTTGCATCAGCATTCACACTGCTAAAGTGTTTGCAGTCTGCTAAAAATGGCTGCTGATAATAAAATTATAAAAATAGATAAAAAATAAGCGTTTATAATTTAAAAGCCTTTCAGATTGACGGCGAAAACGAACTTAGCTCGAATTTCGTTTTATATTAGCTGGGGGCAATATGTGTATCATTAAAAATACAATCAATTTTAAAAAGTGTTGTTAATAAAATTGTTAACTGGCTATATTGTTCTGTACATATGCTTAAAGTCTCAAGAAAACGTTTTTTCTTTATTGCTAAAAACAGCAAAGAGCTGTTTGCTATTGCAGGAGATACAGATCTGCTATCTCTTTTTCAGCGGAAAATCTGCTCGTACAGCAGATTTTTAGCTTTCTTTTACTGACAAATTCCTTTGAGTGTATAGTAAATTGAATGATTGTATTTTTATTTGAAAGCCACATTTATATAAGTCAGTTCCAATATGCGTGGCCATTGTTCCTATAAAAAATAACAATAAACAACAACTACTGTAAGTAAAGTGTGTGTTTGGAAGGTATAAATGACTTATGCTTCTTTTCATGGTTGCGTTTAAACTGAAGATGTTTCATTTTGGCCACTCTTGAGTAGCACACACAAATCTCGGAACTGTGATCTTCGTCGACACACACATGTATATTTAGGACGTGAAGTTCCATTGTCCTCCGACTATAATACCATTTGTACTGTTCGGACACTTTTGGAACATGAGCTTATTTAGTTTGTCAAAGTAGATATAGCTTTACCTTTCTTTGGAAGGATTATGAATTCAAGATGTCTGGCCAAATATGCCTCACATGAAAATGTGTAATAGCAACAAAATTATTATATTCATCCATATTATAAATATTTTGTGAATGGATTCCCACTCTCAAGAAATAATTGGATGGGATAATAATATGAAATTATGACAACATTGGCTAATATCGGCTAATATTAACGAATATTAAACTACTTGCCAAAAATAAAAGAAAATATATTAAAAGCCAACACAAATTGTTCCTTCCGTTTTCCCAAAATTGGCAAATAAATTTCGTAGTGGGTGGGATCGAATGACAGAACGATCCGGAAAATTAGCAGAAAGTCGCCGACCCATTTTGGGTAGCGCCGCCGCCGATAATTATAGGTCGGCTTGTAACTCTGTTTCAAATGTGACAGTTACGTGTTATTAAGTTTTTGGTTGAATAAATGTTGCTAATTTCCTTGCATCTTAAGCGTTCTTAAATATTTCATGTTATTTATGAACTGCAAATAACAACAAAGATAATTTCTCTCGGAGAAATATTTTTAGTTAATGTTAAAATATGCAGTTTTTTTTCGAACTGTTGTATAATTTAAAAAAAAATATATTAAATTCAGTCAGTTTTTAAAATTTATAATATATAGAAGAAAAGGTTAAGTAAAAATGTTCAATTGGAACAAAAAAGTGAAAACATTGTTAATGCACCCAAACAAAATTGCCAGTAAAGGAAAGCAGAAAGTCTGCTGAAAAACGTGTTATTTTAACGTTAATTTTCTATTTATACCATTTGCAAAAATAATAAGTTGTCAAAAAGGCTGCATTAATTTTGAACCCTGGGAGAAGATTTAGTAAGATAAACATCTGATGAATAAATTTTGGCATTTTATGTGGCACCAAACAAACGATTCAACCGATGAATCGAAATGTTATACGGCTCCACATTGGACCTAGAAATGCATTTATGTGTGCTTTTGATATTTGTACTATAATTTTTAAAGTATAAACTCAGTAATTTGTGGATAGTCTCACTTAATTTTCAAAATACCTACAAACAATAAATTTTTACATTTATATTCCTGCTAAAGAAATAGTTGTTGCTGTATTTTAGGGGGAATACTCTTATGAGACACATTTAAATGTGTAAAGTCACAGTTAACGGTATAAAGATTTTAGTATAATATGTTGTTTTGTATATTGTTTATTGATTCAAATTTGAATTGTTTTACAGTATTTAATACTTAACATGTCTCCAGATTTTGCAATAACATCAAATATACGGATGGAATCGTAAATAATTTATGGTGATTCCATTTCATACCTTAATAATTCTCACCCTAAACTCCCCATTGGTATTATATTAATTTCCAGCTTCATAGAACTTTGGAATTAGTCATCTCCACATATTTTCAATGATGGCTATAACGGAAGAATACGGTGGTCAGGACAATATTTCCAATTCTTGAACTCGAAACCATTCCTTAACTGTCCGAAAATAAATCAGGTGCAGTATAGCCAGAAGATTTTGGAGAATTTTTGCTGCAATTGGTTCATAACAGAACTTTTTCCTTATTTATATACTTAAATAAGGAAATTTGGGTATGTTTGTATAGGTTCATCAATGATCTAAGGAATTGGCTGGATTAAATTATAAATTTGAATAAAATAGATACGTCAGAATCGTTCGAGTGATACACATTTAGAGGCTGGAGCACTCGCAAACTCTTTATAGATGACCATAAAATGGAAGCGCGCGATGAACTTTCTTAACAGAGCACGCATTTTGATAATAGAATTCAATAATTTGCAAGCGTTGTTCGTTTGTAAGACGATTCATGGTTAAATTATAGACCAAACTGCAGATGTTTGACACTGAAACAAAACACGAAATGTGCGTCAGCTGTTTAAACCAGTGTTGCCAAAAAGATGATATCTAAAAAATCACCCTTTATTTAGCTTTAATTAGTTATGTTTTATTGAGTTGGACAATTGTTCGATTAATCGGTTAATTGAATAATTCCTAGGGGCATTATTCGATTAATTGAAAATTCTGTGTTTTCGAATAAACGAATAATCAATTAATGTAAAAGTCCGAATAATTGGATACCCTACTAAATAGTGATGCTTCATTAGTATAATTATTATAATATTAATTAATAGAAGAGAACTATATAAATATAAAACTGCAAGAGTAATCAAAAAGTTAACATGAGGCAGCAATCTTCAAAAATATGCGCTAAATAGCAGATGCATTATCACAAATGTCCGTATCATTTTGATAGGAGAAATACTAAAATTGAATATCCAATATTTCATGATTCTAGCTACAGTCGCTTTAATCCCATGAATATACTAATATCGAAAGATCTCTTTATTTTTCGTGTCTACGCAATCAGAGCAATCTTCACATACCAAACTTCACTATTTTAGCTGCAACCATTCGGTTAGCACCATTTTTATCCCCATTTTCCGTCTAAAAGTACAAATTTCGAAAAATTCCTTTATGTTTAGCATCTATACAGTCAGTGAATGTATACACCGAATTCCATGATTTCAACTTCACCTTCAACTGTATCCCTTAAAAGTACGAATTTCGAAAAATCCGTCTATTTTACGTGTCTACGCAGTTCGAGGGATGTACACACCGAATTTCATGACTCTAGCTGTTCTCGTATCATTAGTATCATTATACCCTCCACCTAAGGATGGGGGTATATTCACTTTGTCATTCCGTTTGTAACACCTTGAAATAATCATCGGAGACCCCATAAAGTATATATATTCTGGGTCGTGGTAAAATTCTATGACGATCTAGCCATGTCCGTCTGTCTGTTGAAAGCACAATAGCGGCCGAACGGAATGAGCTAGAAGGTTGAAATTTTCCGTAAATGTGTCTTATGGTTGCAGATCGGTTGGGATTTAAAGTGGGCGAGATCGGCCCAGAGGGAAAAAATTGTCCCTCACAAGAACTGAAGCATGTTTTTATACCCTCCACCTCCAGGATGGGGGTATATTCACTTTGTCATTCCGTTTGTAACACCTTGAAATATTCATCGGAGACCCCATAAAGTATATATATTCTGGGTCGTGGTAAAATTCTAAGACGATATAGCCATGTCCGTCTGTCCGTCTGTCCGTCTGTCCGTCTGTCCGTCTGTCCGTCTGTCTGTCTGTCTGTTGAAAGCACGATAGCGGCCGAACGAAATGAGCTAGGAGGTTCAAATTTTTCCTAAATGTGTCTTATGGTTGTAGATCGGTTGGGATTGAAAGTGGACGAAATCGGCCAAGAGGGAAAAATTTTTCCCTCACAAGGACTGAAAATACCCCTAATATTTAGAGTATTTCAGCATGTTTTTTGAACATATTAGCTTGTATTTAGTTGATATTTGCAATGCGCATTCCCTCTATAGCATAAAAGGGCACCATAGAGTGATTTTTATTTGTAGGGGCCGAAATGGGACAAAAAGGGATAAAAATGGTACCTATCAAACGACAACAGATAGAAACACGAAATTTGGCGTGTACATTAGGGCGTACCTCAAAAAAAAAGTTCGCCGTACACCTTCGAATATGAAGTATTATTGAAAGGTAGTTTCAAAAAAAAAAATTTTATTTTTTTATGCCGAACGCTTTTACATTTTTCTATATAACTTGTATTTATAAACGGATTTTAAAGTGTGATACATCGATGTTTTTGTCTCGACGAGGCCGATTTTTTTGTCTTTGAAGTCATTGAGCTCAAGCACCCCTTCTGGTACTTACCCATCATTTCTCAGTTGCTACTACCCTAATGTACCACTCTAATAATCGAAAATTAAAGCTCGCATAAAATCATGAATCATGTTTGAGCTCAATGACTTCAAAGACAAAAAAATCGGACAAAAACATCGATGTATCACACTTTAAAATCCGTTTATAAATGCAGAAGTTATATAGAAAAATGTAAAAGCGCGACCCCTACGTTCGGCGTAAAAAAATAAAAAAAATTTTTTTGAAACTACCTTTCAATAATACTTCATATTCGAAGGTGTACGGCGAACTTTTTTTTTTTTACTTGTAACCTGGTACGCTCTAGTGTACATTCCTCTAATAGAGTAGATACATAATATAAAAGTATTTTTTCTAAATTCGTACTTTTAAGGGGTTAAATGGGGATATAGGTACTAAAAATAGTACCAACCTAACGGCTGCACCTAGAATAATGAAATTCGATATATACATTCCTCTGATTGCGTAGACACGTAAAATATAAGAAATTTCCAAAATTCGTACTTTTTGGGGTTCAAATGGATAAAGGGGATAAAAATAGTACCTACCAAATGATAGCAGCTAGAATCATGAAATTCGGAGTATACATTCCTCTGACTGTGTAGACACGAAAAATAAAACGTTTTTTCCAAATTCGTACTTTCAATGGATACAATGGCTACAGGGGATAAAAATAGTACCAACTAAACGAATACAGCTAGAATGATGAAATTCAGTGAGTACGTCCCTTTAATTGTGTAGATACGTAAAATAAAGAGATTTTAGATAGTCCTACTCTTGAGGGGGCAAAATTGGAAATTCATGGAATTCGGCTCTGACTGCATAGCCACGTAAAATATTTTTTCCAAATTCGTACTTTATTTTGTTGCTTTTACGACAAAAAATGGTAGAATCATGAAGTTGTCTTATACTGCGTACGTATGTAGGTATTTTCAAAATTAATACTTTTGAAATTAAAATAGGATGGAAATACAACCAACCAAACGACTGTAGCTGAAAGTACACTCTCTATCCCCCAATAGTTAGGGTATTTATGATTGCTGCCTTATATTTACTTTATGAATTGAAGTATTATATCCATTATATATATAGTATACAAATATTGGTAGCATTGGCTTATTAATTAAATTTCTTATTTTCATACAGTTAAAATTTGTTGCGGACATTCCTCTTGTAGCTTGGAAGCACCACAAAGAAAATAAAAGTTTTGGCGGGCGAAATGGGACAAAAAGGGATAAAATATGGTACGACAACAGCTAAAATCATGAAATTCGGTGTGTACATCTCTCTAATTCCATAGACACGTAGAATAGAGGGATTTTTCGAAATTCGTACTTTTAAGGGATATAATTAAAAAGAGGGATAAAAATGGTGAAGTTGAAATAATGAAATTCGGTGTATACATTCTGACTATGAAGACTCGAAAAAGGGTTTTTTTCGAAATTTGTACATTTGGGCGGAATTTGTCTGTATCTGAAAATGCTTCTTTCTAATGGCGACTGACAATCGCCTAATATTTAGGCATGTTCACTTTCACAATTTCAGCATTTTATTTATATATAGTAGTCGATTTTAAACAGTGCACATAAGTATACATTATAGTTTGAAATAGTAAACAAATATAGTAGTTTGCATAAAAATATCACAGTTTTCGTAATATGGTAGTGTGCTTCTATGTAAAGTCGACATCCTTTAATCTGCTGGTAATACTGTGGAATGCACTCCGTGGTGGAGGGTATATAAGATTCGGCCCGGCCGAACTTAACGCCTTCTTACTTGTTTTTAATTTGTCTGCTTGCACTTACTTGATATTGGATATGCGCATTCCCCCTATAACATAAACACCATAAAGTGATTTTTATTCGTAGGGGGAGAAATGGGCCAAAAAGGGATAAAAAATTTACATATTAAACGACAACAGCTAGAGACATGAAATTCGGTGTGTACATTCCTCTAATTGAGTAGATACATAATATAAAAATAGTTTTTCCAAATTCGTACTTTTAAGGGCTAAAATGGGAATAAAGGGATACAAATGGTACCAACCAAACGGCTGCACCTAGAATAATGAAATTCGGTGTATATATTCCTCCGATTGCGCAGACACGTAAAATAAACGGATTTTCCGAAAATCTTACTTTTTGGGGTTAAAATGGAAAAAGGGGATAAAAATAGTAACAACCAAATGACCGCAGCTAGAGTCATGAAATTCGGAGTATACACTCCTCTGACTGCGTAGATACGAAAAATAAAAAACGATTTCCAAATTCGTACTTTTAAGGCACAGAGGAATACAAATAGTACCAACTAAACGATTACAGCTTGAATGATGAAATTCGGTGTGTATATCCCTCTAATTTCATAGACACGTAAAATAAAGAGATTTTAGAAAGTCGTACTCTTGAGGGGATTAAATTGGAAAAGGGGTTAAAAATTGTACCAACCAAATGGCCACAGCTAGAATCATGGAATTCTGTGTATACCTTCATCTAACTACATAGACACGCGAAATAAAAAGAGTTTTCCAAATTAGCACTTTTACGGCAAAAATTGGTTGAATCATGAAGTTCAGTTATTTACGTGAGATAATGGATTTTCAAAATTTGTACTTTTGAAAATAAAATAGAATGGAAATACAACCAACTGTAACACCCACTACCCACCAATATTTATGGTATTTACGCTTTTTTGAAAATATAAATATAAGAATATTTATTTTTTGAATATACTTGAAGTATTATTTCAATATGTAGACCTATTGGTAGCCTTAAACATATTTATTTATTTATTTATAAAATTATTTTTTCAATATTTCTATTTGCTTTGGTTTGGCTATATTAAAAAATTATATTTCCCTGTAATATTACTGCACTTCTACGAAAATCGACAGCCTTGTGGAATGCAATCCGAGGTGGAGGGTATATAAAGTTCGGCCCGGCGGAACTTAACGCCGTTTTTACTTGTTTTTATCCCTTTTTGTCGCGTTTCGCGATTTTTGGTTTTCGTGCTTTCGAGCTACAAGAGGAATGTAAGCAACAAATTTCAAGCTCATATAGAGCAGAAATTTAAAAATTGTTTAAATAGTCTAAATATTTGAGGTTTTTTCAGTCCATGTTAGGGAATTTTTTCTCTCTGGGCCGATTTCGCCCACTTTCAATACCAACCTATCTGCAACATTAAGGCACATTTTGGGAAAATTTGAACCTCTTAGCTCATTTCGTTTGGCAGCTAGCGCGCTTTCAACATACATATTGACGTGTCCCAGAATATATACATATACTTTATGGAGTTCCCGACGAATATTTCAAGGTGGTGCAAAAGAAATGACATCATGAATATACCCCATCCTAAGATGGAGGGTATACAAATAACAATTTAAAAAGTATATAACCGAAAAATATTTACTGAACGAAGAAGTTTCGGCATGTTTAATTCTTTGCATGAATAAATTTCGTGCTTCCTGAGGTTGGGGAAAAACCAGATGGAGAATTACCGCCCACTATATTTTTGTTTCCCAAAACCTCCTCTATAAATCACTTAAGATCATATTTGAACTACAGTCGAACTTCTCTATTACGAACTTCCGTACAACGAAGTTCTCTATATAACGAATTTATTTCCAGAACACTGCAATTTCGTTAAATTTTCAGTATGTTTTGATCTCCTTATAACGAGTTTCCTTATAGCGAATATTTCTTTACTACGAACTTTTTCTACGCCCGTAACTCGAATGCTCATGCGTTTTTGATCTCCGTATAACGAGTTTTACATAAACACATTTTTCACTCTCACCATACACACACATATTTTCATTTTTTATTTGTTTTTGTGTGTGAGATTCACATCATAGACAACTAAACCGTATAGATGTGCCACCGCTCTCAGTGCTTTTTCTCGAGTTACACAAGATTAAGTCCGATGGTATTTCTTAACTGATTTTGGTGGTGTAAACATTTTTTAAAATAATTCTATATTACGAATTTTCTATATAACGAATTTTTTTCTGGTGCCCTTGAGATTCGCTATATGGAAGTTCGACTGTATCACTCACCTGCACTTATAATTGTGTTCTAAAAACCCTAGGCTACTGTGGCTGCATTTCGAATTGACAGGTTCGAAAATTTTACACTTTCCAACGCGGAAAGACAAAATAATTAGCAATAGAAAAATGTCGTTTACAGAAGTGGCGATAAATTACATGCACCAAAAAAATTGCAAACTCATTTTATAAACATGGCTAATATCAGTGTTTTAAAGTCCGTGTAAATAAGACTCTAAAATTTAAGGCTAATGTCATTTTCAAAACAACCACTTCAAATAGTTGATTTTTCATAAATACCCATCCAAATTCAGTTTCACATAGACCTAAAACAACAACAACTCATTTAAATATTTGAATCGTTTTATTAGTCATAAAACATTAAAATATACATTAATAGAAATTGCAATTATAATTGAAATTGTTTTTCCTATTTAAATAAATATCGAATAAATGTAAATTTTCGAAAACCTAAACAGAGTGTGTTGTATCAAAAATTCCAACCGTCCCCACCCCCTCCACCCGACGCAGCCAATGCATGCATCTACACATTAAAGACCATTTAAAATTCATTTCAGCACATATTCACAGACATTCAACACCCGCTACAGTGGCCCACTACGGCGGAAGTGGCAGTGGCAGCAGCAACAACAACGATAACAATCAAAAATTATGTGAACATTTAATTTGTCTAATGTCTCAATTTGAATAAAATACAAAAAAAGAACTAGGAAGGAGAGAGAAACAACGAAGAGCCCACCTTTTCGGTTGCCCCCCTCGGCCAAATCCAATGGAAATGGGAAATGAAAATGTACAACGAACGAGCAAATGAACACGTAACGACTCAACATTTTGTGTTCGCCTGAAAGGTGGTGGGCGGGGCGTAGTGAACTCCGAGCGGGTAGAAGAAGGACACGCAAAGTGTGAACAATTTTTTAATCATATTACATGCGAGTTTTGTGGCATGGCATGGCATGTTGCAAGCCTCCACGCCATACATTCATACAGGACTACATGTGGTTGAAGACAGCCTCAAATAAACATTACAATTTACGAAAAATATATGGAAAATCGTTTAGCGTTAACCTTTATTGCTTCCCCTCCACAAAAAACATACATTCCTTGCCATACGAAGTGGGCCATCATCATGAGATGATTGTTGTGAGGAAATGTTGGAAGATTTTAAAATTCCAAACACTACAAGTGTCATTTTCAATACTAATCTTTGTCGCTTTTGTCCTTTGCTTTGATGGTGGCGGTGGAATTTCATTTTGACATTTTTAACATGTCCTTTTGGTCTGTTGTTATTATTTTAGATGTTGTTGTTGTTGGTATTGATAACAGGGCCTGTCAGTTATTGGAAAATCCGCGTGAGTAGTGATACACCATTTCCTTGAGTTCAGCGAATGTCATACTGGTTTGAAGAATAATAATTAAATTTCGGCAGAAAATGGCTGGGCCGACTGTATAATACCCTACATCACTCCCTGCGTATGTACCTCGCTTTGATTACTAAACCCAGGTATTTTATTGGAGCAATTTTATGTAGTTCATATAAATTATACAGTTACTATAAATTCATCTATAGTCATATTTAACGAATATGTTTAATAATATGGTAATCGATCCAATTATCCGACAGACAAATACAAATTATAACGTAGTAATAGGATGAATCTCACCGATAATTCAAAAGGGGACCTATAACAACATTTTGTGCCTGGTCCAAAACATGGGCCTATATATTTCTCATTCACGGAAGCAGGCCCGTGCGCAGGATTTTCCCCTGGGGGGGTTTTCATCTACACTCATAAAAAAGTTAACCCTTGTTAGTTACAACTAACTAAAATTTAGGAACCCAAGTACATTTTTACTAAATATAAGTAGAATTTTGCTAAAACTTTCCTAAATCTAAGTAAATTTTTCCTAAAACAAAGTAATTTTTTACTAAATTTAAGCAAAATTTTCCTAAAACTAAGTAAATTTTTACTAAATCTTAGTAAAATTTTGCTGAAAATTTCCTAAAACTAAGTAAATCTATACTCAAATCAAGTAAATATTTACTCAAACTGAGGACAATTTTGTTGATTTTTTCCTCAAAACGAGTAAATTTTTACTTAAACTGAGGAAACTTTTATTTTATACAAGGAAAAAAAGTGAAATTAAAATAAGTTCAATTTAACTAAAAAAAATCAAACAAATATTTTTGCTTCAGAGTATGCAAAACTGATACAAAAAATGACAACATGAAATGTTTCTCAAAAGTTACATTATACCTCTGCCATAAGGAGTTGAGCTATTACTCCATGATTGTTGCGAAGGCAAGATAGACGCCTTCGCAGAGGTTGTTTATAATAATTCATAAAGTATTTAAGAAATAAGTCTCTGCAAACGAAGGAGAATTGATTCTTAGATTAATATTCAAGAATTTTTTAAACAATTTCAAATGTTTTTTATAAGTTCATTAATACTTAAATGTATGAAGAACTCGGCATAAATTTCAGTAAACATTTAACTTCGTTTTATAAAAAAAAACACATTTTTAAGTTAAAATTTCCTAAATGGAATTTTTTCCATACAAAAAATTTCAGTTTTTTGTCACTTAAAACCTTGGAAATATTCTTCCATATAAGTTTGAATTTACTCAATTCTAAGAATTTTTTATTAGATCCAAAGAAATGTTTTTAAGTAAATCTACTGCCCTATTTCTAGTAAATGAACTATTTACTATGGCTTTGAAAGAAAGAAACTTTACTCATATTTAGTTAATTTTCCAACTTTTTGGAAAATTTTTACTGGAGCGTTTGGAAACCACTCATATTTTATTGTCAGGATCTTGATATTTTGATATATTCGTCCGACAGACATCGTCGGCAAAATTGCATTTCAGTAATCCAAAGGAATATGTCAACAAAAGAAAGCAGAAAGTCTACTGAAAGAGCAGATTTTCTGCTGTTAAAAAAGATGCAGCAGATTTGTATCTGCTGAGATGGTAAAGAGCTGTTTGCTGTTTGCTGTTTTTAGCAATATCTATGATATGCATATTGTCCCAAGCTAATATAAAAGAAAATTCGAGCTAAACTCGCTTATGAACGCTTATCTATTTTTATATTTTAATTAACAACAGCCAATTTTAGCAGACTGCAAACTCTTCAGCATTGTGAGTGGTGATGTAATATTGCAGAAAACTGCTGTTATGGTAAAAAAACAGATGTAATAGCAGAAAAGTGTCTGCTGCTTTTTTTAAATATTTGCTTGAAATTACATACATACATATCGATGGCTTATATTCATAAGTGGCTATGAACAAAAACATAACTTTTCAGGAGAGCGAAATTTTTTTTTTTGATTTTCTCCTTAATTTGAAGAGAAATTATTAATCATTCTTCTACAGTTTAATCTGAAAATAATTACTAATTGCTACGATTAAAAAGTTTTCGAAATTTCCTATTATTCGGGGTTTCATGGTTCATAGCCACTTTTGTATGTTTAAAATTGGGCACTATGAATGTTGAAATAAGCACATAGCCATTTATGCCCAAATATATAAATAAGATTTATTATAAACTCCATAACTTGTTTCATGAAATGTTTGCAATGTTGTATGGAAAACGCATTTTCTGTGATGTACACAGCGAATTTAAAGATTCCAGCTTCATCCGTCAGATTGGTCGCTTGTAACATAGCCAGTTGCGAAAATCGCTGCAATTGATGAAAAATCCAAAATTTGCCGTTGCAATTCCTCATATTTTAACTTTCTTCATTCATAATTCTGAAACTTTTCATACACAAATATTTCCCATGAAGTCAGCAATCACATACCAAAGAAATATTTTGGCATTCTCAATATAATAAAAAGTTACATCGGTTTTTCTAAATATACTTTTCACAATTTTTGACTTTACAGCCACCAGTTTTCCTATTTTAACCTGATAACTGGGGAACCAAAATGCTATTAACGCGAAATGATGGAATTTGATAGTACGATATGCCCTAAATCTAGAAAAATGTTTTAAACAAAATCGTTGTAGCGAATTATAACCTTCGGTTTTATGCTGCTCCATTGTTGAACTATTTGATTTCTATTACATTTATGTTCATAGCCACTTATGCAGTCAGAAACTAACGTGTGAGGGGATAGCCAAATCTGAAAATTAAAAAAAAAAATTGTTTTAGAAAAAAATCTTTTCCAAATTTATAAAACCAAAAAAAAACCAAATAATTGGTATTTTAGAGTTACGTCTTCCTACGTACATAGATCCAAGTTACTGAATTTGTTGTTTCTCTTTTGAATAATACTTGTTACATATGAACAAAAAAATAAAAATTCTGAAAAATATTTGACATAAGTGAGAAATATAACAAAAATTTTAGTAAGTTAAAACTCATTTCTTATTGTTTCGCAGTTTTAAAGTAGATTTTAAAATAGAGACCTACACGCAGAGAAAAAAATGCATTTCGTAGAAACGAAATTTTAGACACGTGAACATCGTTTTTGAGTTTCTTTTGTGGGAAAAATTAGTTTGTTTGCGGTAAACATGTCATCAGTTGTTGTAAATGAACAAAGATAAATAAGTTTATGTATATCAAACAGTTTCCTTCGTTTGTCAAAATAGATTTGTATTATAATTGCAAACTCCCAAAACATTGGAAGTAACAGAATTAAATTACCATAATATTATCAACATGTAAAAAATACAACTCCTACATAATCAATTTATTTATTTATTTCAGACTATGGACATTACTGACTAGCTTAAATCTAAGAGTAAAATAGATCTCGTATTTCATTAAAATTTGGCAGAGAAAACGAAAAATCTAAATTGAATTTGTTATTTATATTATTACATTCTTTTAGAGCACGTAAAATAGGTTCATTAAGAGCATAATTACATCTATACATAGATTTGTTAAAGTTTTCCCAAGTACGCAAATCCCTAGCAAGAATATTGAAGCTAATACGACTAAGCAACAAATAACACGGACATTTTGGAACGCCGATTGGCTAAAGTATCCAAATGTATGAGTAAACACCTGGATTCAGTGAAGTTAATAGAAAACAAAGCTAAATTAATAAATTTATTTTGTTGCCTTTCATTTCAATACGTTTTGTGTGATTAATATAAAATGGTCTCCAAACTATAGAAGCTTATTCCAACTTAGATCTAACAAAAGTAACATATAGCAATTTGCGAGTTTAAGGACCCACTTTTAGCTATACCGATCGGCTTAGAAGTATTTTTTATCCAAGGACGGTCGCTATTGCATGTAGAGAACATCGGATTGTATTACAAATAGAAATCCCTACTTTGAAATTGAGAAATATTCGGCATATGAAGATACTCTTAGATTTCAACTAGGAACACCTACCATGAAAGTGAACTTATGGGCCAATGTTTTGGTGTAACCCCTATAAATGGTCCCCCAGTTTACTCTTTTACTACTATATGAGCCAGTTAGTATGATAGTAAAGTGACAAGTAAAAACGGCGTAAGGTTCGGCCGAGCCGAACTTTATATGCCCACCACTATGGTTTGGATTCCACAGAGGCTGTCGATTTTCGTAGAAGTGCAGTAACATTACAGGAAAATGTATTTTTTTAAATATAGCCAAACACAAGCAAATACAAATAAATATTAAGAAATATAATTTTATAAATAAATATAAAATTTTAATTATTTTAAAACACACTTATAAGACAAGGCGACCAATATGTTAATAGTATATATTTATATCGAAATAATACACCAAGTCACTATTGGGGATAGTGGGTGCGTTTTCAGCTACAGCCGTTTGGTTGATTGTATTTCCATCCTTTTTTATTTTCAAAAGTATTAATTTTTTCTTTAATTATCTCTCGCGTACTCAGTGCAAGATAACCTATCTTCATGGTTCTATCCATTTTTGCCTTAAAAGTAAAACAAAACAATTATAGAAAATTTGGACGTCCTAGCTCCTTTCGTTTAGATGCGTGCTTTCAACAGACGGACGGACATGGCTAGATCGTCTTAGAATTTTATGACGATCAAGAATATATATAATTTATAGGGTCTCAGGTCGAAAAAAACGTCAATTAATTCCACTTCGGACTGTGAAATATAACAATTTGTAATTTTTCTCTAATTATGCAGTCCACGATAGTATTATGTCTTTGAGCATTTGTTTGTAACACCCAAAAGGAAGCGAGATAGACCCATTGTTAATTATACCGATCGACTTAGAATCACTTTTTGAATCGATTTAGCAATGTCCGTCTGTCTGTCTGTCTGTCCGTCCATCTATTCTTGTAATCACGATACAGGTCGCAATTGTATACATAACCAAATGAAACTTTGCACAACGAATTTTTTCGGGATAAGGACGAACGCTATTTAATTTGAAGAAAATCGGTTCAGATTTAGATATAGCCCCCATACGAATTTCACTCCCGATTTGACTCTTTTCACTCTAGATACCACATATTTCAACCGATTTTCTTCAAAGTTGGCAAAACATCTTATATTTCAACTAAAAACACCCATGTTGAAAATTGGTCAGATCGGTTCAGATTTGTATATAGCTCCCATACATATTTCGCTCCCGATTTGACTTTTTCTGCTTTATCAGATTGTCTTCAGATTTGGCAAAACAACTTATATTTAAACTAGGAACGCCTATGGTGAAAATAGGTCAGATCGGTTCAGATTTATATAGCTCCCATTAAAATTTCACTCCCGATTTGACTTTATCTGCTCTAGACATCACACATTTACCGGATCTTCTTCAAATTTGCTAAAATATCTTATACTTCCACTAGGAAGACCCATGGTGAAAATCGGTCAGATCGGTTCAGATTTATATATAGCTCCCACAGAAATTTCACTCCCGTTATGACTTTTTCCACTCTATAAACCACATATTTTAACAGATTTTCTTCAAATCTAGCAAAATACCTTATATTTCAACTGGAAATACCCATGGCGAAAATGGTGCAGATCGGTTCAGATTTATATATAGCTCTCATACAAATTTCGCTCCCAATTTCACTTTTTCCGCTCTAGAAACCACATGTTGTATCAGATTGTCTTCAGATTTGGCAAAACATCTTATATTAAAACGAAGAACACCTGTGGTGATACGTCAGATTTGTTCAGATTTATATATAGCTCCCATTCAAATTTCGCTCCTGATTTGACTTTTTCTGCTGTAGAAACCACATATTTTAACAGAACTTCTTCACATTTGGCAAAATATCTAATGTTTCTGCTAGAAACACCCATGGTGAAAATGGGTCAGATCGGTTCAGATTTATATATAGCTCCCATACAAATTTCGCTCCCGGATTGACTTTTTCCGACCCAGAAACCACTTATTTTAGAGAATTTCTTCAAATTGACTTTAGCCTTTCCTTACTTGTTTTTCTTTGGAAACAGTGTAGAAAATAAAACGTCACAAAGCCAATTCGCAAACCAAATGTTGTGTTATCGAAATGTGTTCACAACATGACGGTCGTATTCGTCATTTTATGAAACGCCAAAGAATTCCGTAGACTCTGCTGGTGTTTGATGTTTTTGTGTTTTTCGCAGGTTATTGAAAATGTTTAACAGCTTTTTTTCTCCCACTGCCGTTCCGGATCATACCTCAAGTGTCATTATTTTAAATACTTCCGTTACATTTCTGGCATGTCGTCCTCGTTGACACCATAGTTAGTTATCATACATCCATTCCACCCAACCTACTCCACCGTGCCACACAAGTGGCCTGGCATGTCTCGCTCGCTGGTGTCCTCTCTATTCCAAACACGTCGCCGAGCTAAGTTTCATTTTGATAAATTCAATATTGAAAAGGAATAATAGAATTTTCACGTTGTTGTTCTGCGTGTTCCTTGTGACATTTGTATTTGGTATTGGAAATGTAGCTGAGAAAATGTAAAATTGTGTTGTTGTTGTTGCTCTTTTTAAAGTCCATGGTGGGCTGGAGGGTGGTGGCTGGGGGTTTGTTCTCCCTAGATGACGACGACTATTGATTGGTTGTGCAACGCTGTGCAAGGCGTTTCAGTGGAGGGTACACGGGTAGACGTCGTCGTCTGTCGTACGGTTGTCTGATTAAATAACTTAATTTGTCTTGACAGTTCCTTTTATTTATTGGATAATAAGAGTCTACTTGGTGTCAGCTTAGGCATGGTGAAGCATGGGAGGTAAATTGAATGCGAAATATTTTGAATTTAAGCTACACATTTCAAAGCATATTATTTTCATGTCTGGCAGATACCTAAGTACATAATAAATATTTTTTATTTTATATTTATATTTTTTTGAAATAAATCTACATACATATATATTAGAGTGGCTTCAAAATAAAAGTTTTGGATGTTCCCGACTAAAATGCAAATTTTTTGATATGGTTTGATAAGGCTCGGATCAGATTTAAATTTCTAGCAGGTTTTTTTCTAAATACCATTCTCATCGTGAATTTTATTCAAGAAAAACCTGATTTATAGATGTTTTTTTGAACGAGTCCAGCTCACGAACGGACAATGATAAAATCGAAATATTTTGTGAGAACAAATAAAACAAACTAATCTTTCATTTTAGTTGGTAACATCAACAACATTTTTTCCTTCCTCACAAAAGAAGCCACTCTTATATATGTATGTACATATTTGCATTTGTATACGGAGAATACATTTGTATTTGAAGTTCGATCTTCAATTATAAGAAATTGTTTTTCAGCTTTCTTTGGGAACACAGCGATCACAAAAACAAGTTTAATTGGATTAGTACAAATGAAGTACGAAATAATACCTCTTTTGTGGTTAATTAGCAATAATTTAAAAAATAAGGTCTATTTTTTAGAGCAAAATAATAATTCCCACATTTTTGGGTTGTTGTCTGTTACATGTTATTAATGATTTTTCAAAACATTATAATTGTTGTTTAAAAATGTATTTTTCTGCTTCAAAATTATAGAATTTGCCATAATCTTTGTGTAATAGGTGCAAAATTATTTCTGATTTTAATGGTAATTCAGAAAAAAAAAAACGTTTAAAAAAGGTATTTTTTATTTTTAACGATACACGATTTTTGACGATAACGACGAATCAGAATCATTATTGTCATTTCGTTCGACACGACGTTCGAAGTCGGGACGAAATTATGCCTTGCAGCAACGAATTTTGTCTTTGAAAGTCGGCCTTCGTTGCTGCAATATCATACAAACTTCGTGGATAGCAATGAATATATTCCAAACAACATTTTCGCAGCAACGAAACACGCTTTTGCAGTAATAAAGCAACATTGTTGCTGCATAGAAAATATTCATTGCGGAACTAAATTCAATGAAAATGTTTTCCATGTATAACATATTCTGATGTACATATCGTTACCAAAATATAAAAAAGATTCAACTAACATTTTTTTTGCTAATCGAGATTTTTGGTTATTTTAACAAAACACAACAAATTCGATCATAATAAACAAAAATATCGATTTGCAAAAAAATGTTAGTTGAACATTTTTAATATTTTGGTAACGATATATATTTTGAATTTCTAAACTAGAAAATAACGTTAACAATTTTTATACACTCCACGAGAGTATTATGTCTTGGTACATTTGTTTATAACACTCAAAAGGAAGACCCGAGATAGACCCATAGTTAATTATACCGATCGACTAAGAATCACTTTTTGAATCGATTTAGCAATGTCCGTCTGTCTGTATGTCCATATATTCTTGTAATCAAAGTACATGTCGCAATTATAGCCAGAACCAAATGAAACTTTGCACAACAAAGTTTTTCAGGATAAGGAAGAACGCTATTTAATTTGGAGAAAATCGGTTTAGATTTAGATATAGCCCACATACGAATTTCACGTCCGATTTGACTCTTTATACCCTACACCACACGGTATAATGTCTGTGCATGTGCATTTGTTTGTAACACCCAAAAGGAAACGAGGTAGACCCATCGTTTATTATACCGATCGACTTAGAATCACTTTTTGAGTCGATTTAGCGATGTCCGTCCGTCTGTCCATCTATTCTTGTAATCAAAGTCCAGGTCGCAATTGTTGTTAGAACTAAATGAAACTTTGCACAACGAAGTTTTATGGGATAAGTCGAACGTTATTTAATTTGAAGCAAATCAGTTCAGATTTATATATAGCTCCCATACAAATGTCTCCTCCGATTTGACTCTTTCCACTCTAGAAACCACAAACTTTGACAGATTTTCTTCAAATGTGGCAAAACAACTTATATTTCAACTACAAACAGCTCTGGTAAAAATAGGATAGATCGGTTCAGATTTATATATAGCTCCCATACAAATGTCTCATCCGATTTGACTCTTTCCGCTCTAGAAACCACAAACTTTGACAGATTTTCTTCAAATGTGGCAAAACAACTTATATTTCAACTAAAAACAGCTCTGGTAAAAATAGCATAGATCGGTTCAGATTTATATATAGCTCCCATAGAATGTCTCAGATTTATATATAGCTCCTATACAAATGTCTCTTCCGATTTGACTCTTTCCGCTCTAGAAACCACAAACTTTGACAGATTTTCTTCAAATTTGGCAAAACAACTTATATTTCAACTAAAAACAGCTCTGGTGAAAATGGGTCAGATGAGTTCAGATATATATATATATAGCTCCATTACAAATTTCGCTACTGAATTGATTATTTCCGCTCTAGAAATAGTATTTTTGAACAGATTTTATTTTAATTCGGCACATCAGCTAATGTTTCAAATAGAAATTACTATAGCTAATCGGTTCAGATTATATATAGCTCCCGATTTGATACTTTCCTCTCTTGAAACCACATATTTAACACTCCATAAAATTTGGGAAAGCGTCCAATATTTCAACTAAAAAACCTTTGCTAAACATGGGTCAGATCGGTTCAGATTTGTATATAGCTCCCATTCAAAGTTTGTGTTCAAAGTTTCTTACAAATACAGATAGAAGAATGGAATTTGTAGCATATTCTCCTGTTATAGCTGCATCGTATATAACCCGGTTCAAATTTTATATCCTACACCATAGGGTATAATGACTAAGTTTAGGGTATCATATAGTCGGCCACGCCCGGCTTTAACCTTCCTTACTTGTTTTACTCTAGATACTACATATTTTAACAGTCTTTCTTCAAAACTGACAAACCATTTTATATTTTAACTAGGAAAAAAATGGGTCAGATCGGTTGAGATTTATATATAGCTCCCACATAAATTTCACTCCCGATTTGACTTTTTCCGCTCTAGAAACCACATATTTTAACAGATCTTCTTCAAATCTTGCAAAATATCTTATATTTTAACAAGACACACATGATGAAAATGGGTCAGATCGGTTCAGATTTATATATAGCTCCCATACAAATATCGCTTCCGGCTTGAGCGAGAAACTATTTATTTTTACCGAGTTTTTTTGTAAATTGCAAGTGGGTCACTTTATTCCATGTTTGGATATGACCCCGATACAAATATTCTTCTCGATTTGACAAATTGGGCCAGGTCATATTAGACTATGATTAGGAAATATACAAAAATCCTTCCCGTTTAAACTTTCTTACCGAATTGAATTGAATTTGGACAGAAAGTGGAGTGTATCATATTGGCGGCCCCGCCCGACTTTAGCCTTTCCTTACTTGTTTAATAAAGTTGAGGTCTTCAAATGGTGGATTAAGGACAGCGGCGACTAAATAAAGGGTCGTTAGTTGACATCTTGATAATAGTGAAGATTTTATTTTTGATTTAACTTTCAACATAACTTCGGAATCTAGATGATAGTTTTTCGTACCAGTTGCTCTGAACAATTCTTAAATGTTTCCAAAAAGGACAAAAAACTTAACAGCAAATTAAAATCAATTGACGATATTCTTCGATTTTGTTTTATTTAATAAAAGTTTTTGAATTTCTGTCCTCATATCAATATTACTTTTAAGCATTATATATTGAATTCCATCGTATTTTTACATGTGTTTTCAAGGTTTTTGGTAACTTACTGTTAAGTTGAGATTGTTTAAAGTAGCACACCAAATTTTTACACGCCTTCACCCAGCTCAGAATGTCTTTTAATATTAAATTTTTTGATTCAAACAAATCGCTCATAACCAAATTCAGATTTTGACAGGCACATGACTGACGTCTGTAACATTTAAATGCAGCAACCCCATTAGAGCCGTTGTCGGTAACCCTAACACCACCAATTTGTCTTCGATGTCAAACTCTTGAGGAATACTTTTTTTAATTTTAGAATATTTTCGGAGTTTTTTGTACCTTGTTAAAAAGCAAAAAATTAATAATAATCAATACTACAAAATAAGTAATTTACCATAAGGGAATTCTCGATTTCCTAGAATATTTACGTTCATTTCAAAGTTATTATTAATACAGTATAGCATAGTCATCAGACCAAATATTTATTGTGAAAGACAGATGATATTTTGCCAATGTTTCTTTTAGACTTTCCTTAGTGTTGGTAAAATGGTTCAAGATAGCGATGCTCTCGCCACAAGAATTTTGTTGATATTCACACTTCCATATACCGCATCTATATCTACGAGAGACTATGCCAACTGTCTAAACCCAACACCTAAAAGGAAATTCGACATAAACTTATTGGACAGTTTGTAATAAAAATAGAGAGAATTGACGAAATTTGTATTGTCATTTGTCTTGTGCTTGCTCTTCTTTAAATAAATATAATTCAAGAAACAGTAGTCCGCGAAAATGGCTTCTCGTAAAGAAATTGCAATTGATATTCGAAATTTAGTAATAAAATGCAGAAACGAAAGGAAATCTTTAGGCGAAATAGCCAAAATGGTTAATTTAAGTAAATCAACTGTCCAAACTATATGCAAAAACTTCGAAAATACGGGTACTGTTGAAAACAAGCCCAGAAGTGGGCGTCCAAAAAAACTTAGTCGACGAGATGAAAGCTTTATTTTAAAAGAAGTTAATGAAAACCCGAAAGTGAATGCTACAATGTTGTCCAAACAACTCGCAGAAAGGTCGGATAGAATTGTACATCCAAGAACAATTCAAAGAAGTCTGAATAATAATGGTTTCCGAAGCAGAACGCCACGCAAAAAACCTCTTATAAGTGAAAAGAATCGTAAGCTTCGCCTTGAATTCGCCCAGCAACACTTGGACAAGGGATTAGACTTCTGGAAGCGGGTTTTATTTACGGACGAGTCGAAGTATAATATATTTGGAAGTGACGGGAGAGCCAAAGTATGGAGAAAAGCGAATACGGCAATGAATCCGAAGAATTTACTTGCTACGGTAAAGCATGGTGGTGGCAACGTAATGGTTTGGGGTGCCGTCGCGGCGTCTGGTGTTGGAAATCTTGCGTTTATTGAGGGTAACATGGATCGCTATCAATATAAATCCATATTGGAACAAAATCTGAAGGCATAGGTCGATAATTTAAACCTCGGAGAGCGCTGGATTTTCCAACAAGATAACGATCCGAAGCACACAGCCCGATTTGTTAAAGATTGGCTGATTTACCATGCTCCAAGACAACTTTATTCGCCGCCACAAAGCCCCGACCTGAATATTATTGAACATGTGTGGGAGATTCTGCAACGCATGATCCGAAAACATCACATAACTAGCGCCCAAACGCTAAAAAACAAGCTGGAAGAGGAATGGCGATAAATATCACCTGCGGAATTGGAAAACTTAGTTGCATCAATGCCCAGACGATTGCTGGCTGTTGTAGATGCTCATGGTGGACCAACAAAATATTAAATTATATAATAGTATCATTTTGTCACGTTAAATTGCATTTTTTATGTCTCATCTCAAACCGTATGTAAACTTTTGTCAAGGTTTTTTCTGCGTATTCTGTTAATATCTTTTGTGTTTATATTGAAGTAATGCATTTTGTTATTGTTATATGAATAAAACACGATTTCAAACAAAACCGCATCATTACTTTTTTGAAATATGTTTTGGAACTCGCTAAATCGCAAAAATGTGGGTCGTATGTTGACTTTTGTCGGCCACTGTATGTATATACACCATAGGTGTTTTTAGTTGGATTATAAGATGTTGTGCCAATTTTAAAGAAAATCGGGTACTATATGTGGTTTCTAGAGCGGAAAAAGTCTAATGGGGGTTATATCTAAGTCTGAACCGATCTGACCGATTTTCACCATAGCTGTTTCCAGTTCAATTATAGGATATTGTGCCAAATTTGAAGAAACCCGAGTGAAGTATGTGGTTACTAGAACGGAAAAAGTCAAATCGGAGCGACATCTGTATGGGGGCTATATCTAAATCTGAACCGATTTTCACCATAGCTGTTTCCAGTTAAATTATAGGATACTGTGCCAAAATTGAAGCAAATCGAGTGAAATATGTGGTTTCTAGAGCGGAAAAAGTCAAATCGGGAGCGATATTTGTATGGGGGCTATATCTAAATTTGAACCGATTTGCTTCAAATTAAATAGCGTTCGTCCTTGGTCCACAAAACTTACTTGTGCTAATTTTTGTAAGGATCGGACTATGATTACAACAATAGATGGACGGACGGACAGACAGACAGACGGACATTGCTAAATCGACTCAGAAAGTGATTCTAAGCCGATCTGTATAATAAACGATGGGTCTAAGTCGTGTCCTTTTGGGTGTTACAAACAAAGCGGAAAAAGTCAAATCGGGAGCGAGATTTGACTTTTTCCGCTCTAGAAATCACATATTGTATCAGATTGCCTTCAGATTTGGCAAAATATCTTATACTAGCTTCTCTCTCTCTTCTCTGCTTCGCACGCGAAAAAGCCAGTTATTTGTTAATTTTATCCGTCTTAGTTTTTGGATAGTATTTATTTAATTTTCTTTTGGTGGATATAGATAAATCTAAAATAGTAATTTGGAAACCTCCTATTAGCTAGCACTCCCACACGTTGTCTACGTTGTCAGAGAAATTTAAACACAAAATTTCACGACTATAGCTAAAATATTTTAGTTGGTACTATTATTATCCCGCTCATTGTTTATAAGTACAATCTTAGAAAAATTCGTTTAGATTTGCGCTTCTCGTTGTCAGTGGAACTTACACACCACATTTCACGACTATAGCTCCAATACTTTAGTTGGTACTACTTTTATCCCTTGTTGCTCACCCCCTATAAGAAAATTTCAAAAAATCCATTTAGATTGCGCTTTACAAACAGTTTACACTCCAAATTTCCCGACTATAGCTGCAATTCTTAAATTGGAACCCTTTTTGTCCCGCCTACCCCCTAAAAAGTACAAATTTCGAACAATCTAATTATAATGCGCTTCTACATGGTCAGAGGAATTTACATACCAAATTTCACGATTCTAGCTGTAATACTTTAGTTGGTACCATTTTTATCCCTCTCGCCCCCTAAAAATACAAATTTCGAAAAAATCTATTTTACTTCATTTCTATATGGTCAGAGGAATTTACATACCAAATTTCGCGATTCTAGCTGTAATTCTGTAGTTGGTACCATTTTTATTCCTTTTTGTCCCGCTCGCCTCTTAAAAGTACAAATTTCGAAAAATCCAATTTTACTTCGTTTCTATATGGTCAGAAGAATTTACATACCACATTTCACGATTCTAGCTGTAATTCTGTAGTTGGTACCATTTTATCCCTTTTTGTCCCGCTCTCCCCTTAAAAGTAAAAAGTTCGAAAAATCCAATTTTACTTCGTTTCTATATCGTCAGAGGAATTTACATTCCAAATTTCACGATTCTAGCTGTAATACTTTAGTTGGTACCATTTTTATCCCTTTTTGTCCCGCTCGCCCCTTAAAAGTTCAAATTTCGAAAAATCCAATTTTTATACCAAATTTCACGATTCTAGCTGTAATACTTTAGTTGGTTCCATTTTTATCCTTTTTTTGTCCCGCTGTCCCCTTAAAAGTACAAATTTCGAAAAATCCAATTTTACTTCGTTTCTATATGGTCAGAGGAATTTACATACCAAATTTCACGTTTCTAGCTGTAATACTTTAGTTGGTACCAATTTTATCCCTTTTTGTCCCGCTCGTCCCTTAAAAGTACAAATTTCGAAAAATCCAATTTTACTTAGTTTCTATATGGTCAGAGGAATTTACATACCAAAATTCACGTTTCTAGCTGTAATACTTTAATTGGTACCATTTTTATCCCTTTTTGTTCCTTCAAAGTACAAATTTCGAAAAATCCAATTATACTTCGTTTCTATATGGTCAGAGGAATTTACATACCAAATTTCACGTTTCTAGCTGTAATACTTTAGTTGGTACCATTTTTATCCCTGTTTGTCCCGCTCGTCCCTTAAAAGTACAAATTTCGAAAAAATCCAATTTTACTTCGTTTCTATATGGCCAGAGGAATTTACATACCAAAATTCACGTTTCAAGCTGTAATACTTTAGTTGGTACCATTTTTATCCCTTTTTGTCCCGCTCGTCCCTTAAAAGTACAAATTTCGAAAAAATCCAATTTTACTTAGTTTCTATATGGTCAGAGGAATTTACATACCAAAATTCACGTTTCTAGCTGTAATACTTTAATTGGTACCATTTTTATCCCTTTTTGTCCCTTAAAAGTACAAATTTCGAAAAAATCCAATTTTACTTCGTTTCTATATGGTCAGAGGAATTTACATACTAAATTTCACGTTTCTAGCTGTAATACTTTAGTTGGTACCATTTTTATCCCGCTCGTCCCTTAAAAGTACAAATTTCGAAAAAATCCAATTTTACTTAGTTTCTATATGGTCAGAGGAATTTACATACCAAAATTCACGTTTCTAGCTGTAATACTTTAATTGGTACCATTTTTATCCCTTTTTGTCCCTTAAAAGTACAAATTTCGACAAAATCCAATTTTACTTCGTTTCTATATGGTCAGGGGAATTTACATACCAAATTTCACGTTTCTAGCTGTAATACTTTAGTTGGTACCATTTTTATCCCTTTTTGTTCCGCTCGTCCCTTAAAAGTACAAATTTCGAAAAAATCCAATTTTACTTAGTTTCTATATGGTCAGAGGAATTTACATACCAAAATTCACGTTTCTAGCTGTAATACTTTAGTTGGTACCATTTTTATCCCTTTTTGTCCCGCTTGCCCCTTAAAAGTACAAGTTTCGAAAGATCCATATTTGTAGCTCCTCTGCATGGTCATTGCAAGGAACTCACCGAATTTCATGTTTATAGCTACTGCCGTTTAGTCAGGACGAAGGTTCGATGTTTATCCCTTTTTGGGCCATTTTATCCCCTAAAAGTACGAATTTCGTAAAACCCTTTCTTAGTCGACGTCTACATCATAGTTGGGAACTACCCTGAAAATTTCATGACCCTGGCTTCAGCCGTTTGGTCTGGGGGCTGGTCAATGATAAGTCAGTCAGTAACGCAACTCTTTTATATATATAGATTTAAACTAGGAACACCTATGGTGCAAATAGGTCAGATAGGTTCAGATTTATATATAGCTCCCATTAAAATTTCGCTCCCGATTTGACTTTTTCTGCTCTAAAAGCCACATATTTTAACAGATCCTCATCAATTTAGGCGAAATATCTTATATTTGTTCTATAAACAGCCATGGCGCAAATGGGTCAGATCGGTTCAGATTTATATATAGCTCCCATTAATATTTCGCTGCCGATTTGACTTTTCCTGCTCTAGAAACCAAATATTTTAGCAGATCCTCTTCACATTTCGCAAAATATCTTATATTTCAACTAAAAACACCTGTGGTAAAGATGTGTTAGATCGGTTCAGATATACATATAGCCCCCATACAAATTTCGCTCCCGATTTGACTTTTTCCGCTCTATAAACCACATATTGTATCAGATTGTCTTCAGATTTGGCAAAACATCTTATAT